>JAQJVL010009266.1:0-16574 GCA_035578905.1 Stictocephala bisonia
TAGGCTGCAATTTTTAAAAATGTCCCCCAGACCCCCCGGAAAAAGTAGGATACAGGAAATTTAATGCATGGTAAACTTGTTACTTGTGCCCCCCAACATACAAGGTCTAACTCCGGCCATGTAGTGAGGTTTAACTTAACTGATTTTTCTTTTTAAGATTAAGTCTTTCAATTTGTCAACCATGATGAATATAAATGTATACACCTAAATGGTAATTTACTTGAATGAAGTTTTTTTAAATTTAAATTATGAGAAATTGATTGTCTATGTAAAATATTCTTGAATATAATGAACTATAAAGTGTGTATTGTATCTTCTTTTAATGATACCCAGTGATGACAGGGATCGGTATCTTGAACACAGCTCTGACTACTGAACTATGCGGCTGCGATGGACTATGAAGGCGCTGTATTGGAATAACTATTGATATTAAAATGAAAAGCGAGAAGAAAATTTTGATTACAAATACTGTTTATTCATTCGAAAATAGTGGACTGTATTAAATTATGAAAATTAAACTAACTATAAAAAAAAATTGCCATACTAAATTTTCAACTTCTTTGAACAAAACAATTGCTTGGCAACCAAAATTATAGGAATATAAAACATATGTTAAATACAAAGTTAAATATAAACATAAACCAATACACAGACCCGTCATCGGTCGCACCACTGTCAAAATGCCAGCCCGGACGCCATTTTTGTTTATAACTGGTGATGCGTGTGCCCTAAATAGACGAGGCTCCTTGACTTTTATAGCGTGTCCTTGAGGATGAGGGAGTGGGGGTTAACAGCCTTTCAGTAGCAGTTGGTGCGTTATTTGAATAAGTTTCATGCGACTGCTGTCATTTTGACCATTAGCGACCGATCGTGTTTTGTGTTATTAATGTCGTTTTGACCATGTGCGAGTGATCGCGTTTACACTATTTATTGTGTAATCGACTTGTAAATAAGTTTTATTTTGTATATAACAGTTGTAAAATATAAATTGTATATAGTTTTTCATGTAAATATGAATCCTTCTGACGAAGAAAGACTTGCTAGATTATTAGAAAGTGTTGAAAAGGAAGAAAGGGAAATAAACAATTCCTTGCAAAATAATACAAACTCGTTACGTAGACAATTATTTAGTCAAGAGGAGGATAACGTTTTTATTTGTGAAGAAGACGATGAGGTGGATGCTATACGTCTAAGCGAACATAATTCAGATACTGAAGAATCAAATAGCGATATTGAGGAGAGACAAAGCGGAGATGTTGCTCCCAATGAAACCCATGCAAACGAAGATCGTATTGAAGAGAATAATAATCAAGGTGAAGAGGCAGCAAGTTTATCTACACGTCAACCAGCACGGAGAATACCACAATTAGCAAGACGACAACATCCTAGTGTGAGAAGTGAATTTACAGCTGATGGTAAGCGTTACCTGGGGAATGATGGACTCACTGAGTGGGAAATGGAAGGAAGTAGAGGTAGAATGGGACGTACACCAGCCCGTAATGTTGTAATACGTTTGCCAGGCCCCAAAGGTAATGCCCGCAATGCTCGTTCTCCACTTGAAACATTTTCTCTCTATTTCCCTGACAGTTTATTAGACAAAATCGTCAATTATACTAATATGTATATAGAGTCTATAAAGGACAACTACATCCGTGACAGAGATGCCCTACCAACAACTATTGAAGAATTAAAGTCTCTCATTGGTCTCCTCTTTTTGGCTGGTGCATTAAAATCGTCACACCAGAATATTAGTGATCTTTGGAGTTCCGATGGCACTGGTGTTGACTTGTTCAGATGTACTATGAATCAGAGAAGATTTAGTTTCCTTTTGAGAGCTTTAAGGTTTGACAATCCTAACACTCGAGCAGAAAACGTCAAAATAGACAAACTCTCAAAAATATGGGAGGTTTTTGAACCTTTTGTTGAAAGCTGCCAATCAGCATACAATCCCAGTGAATATACGACCATTGATGAAATGCTGGAAAAGTTTAGGGGAAGGTGCCAGTTTCGCCTGTATTTGCCAAATAAACCGGGCAAATACGGAATAAAAATATTCGCCCTGTGCTGTGCCCGGACATTCTATACGGTGAAGATTGAAATATACCCTGGAACTCAGCCACCTGGACCATTTCAACAAACCAATAAGGTAATTGATGTTGTTCAAATAATGGTGAGCCCTATTATTGGAACTGGAAGAAATGTGACTATGGACAATTGGTTTGTGTCTGTACCTATGGCTAAACATCTATTAGATGATCATAAACTTACTGTGGTGGGAACTATAAAAAAAAAAACCTGAGCTACCGTTAATTTTTTGATCTATGACTGACAGACCAATTCATAGCAGTTTGTTTGCGTTCCAACCCAAATGCACACTAGTATCGTATGTAACCTTTCACATTGGCCTCACGTTCTAGCGCCATTTTGTAACCTTTGTCTTCCTCTACTTTTATTTGGTTACATTAAATTCATATTTTTAATTAATTTAATAAAATTAATTGGTATTAGAATGATTGACTTTGAATACTTTGTTATTACTTTGGATAACAATCTATAATTTGCATCCTTTATGAGGTTCTTATCTTAAATTGATCATTCTTTATACTCTTATTTTTTGAATAGTAAAAAATATATTTTAATTTAGAACATGATTATTTCTTAAGTTTCTCAGGGTCTATTAGGTAAATTGGTGAGACTGTATGGTACAATGAAACAAGGCAGTTATGCTTTTACAATATTACTTTAATCACATGTTTTCAAAAAAGAAATCATTATTTAATTCATTCAAAATCTGACAATAGATATTCAAAATTCTAACCTATTTCATTTAGTGAAAATATATTGAAATTTACAGTCTTATATTAAATATAAAACTAAACTTATCTGTATAACTTTATAGATGAGTCCAAGCTATTAGCTGTAGCCCGATTTTTTTACTTTACGCAAGGTAATTACTAAATTAAAACGCACAATCTAGAAAATTTTGAAAAGCAAACTTGTTTTATATCACTACATCATGATCTATAGTATGACTTTATTACTTAAGTTATTGTCTACCACGAGGTTTACAAAGTTGGAACTAGTAGAACATGTTTTAGGTCTTATTGACAGAGATGGACTGGTGAGAAGCGACTCCTAACCGTAGGGCTTGATTTCTCTCCCCTACTCTTTCTTCCGGCATATTTTTTCGTTTTAGTTCAAGAGTTTGGCTATTTCCGCCCGCACCATGAGGTTGCTGTCTGTCCTGTGCTGCCATCCACGGACATATTTCTAACTACATTCCCCGTTCTGATTGGTCCCTTTCAAAACTCATCCTCTTAGTCGTTTAATTTACTTGGATCCGGGGTGGGGACGATGGAAAATTCCAACCGACCTGTTGACTCTTGTCACACGCCACCCTGTCCTATTTATGATTATAATTCTCAGAAGGACTCCACCCATGTCTGGTTTATCACAAAGACAGAGTTGTATTTTGTTTACTCCAGATGTTTCTGTTTGCTTTCCTATCTGACTTGCAGCAATTCTCTAACATTATTTGAACCTTCGTGGTTTATTCCCATTAAATATATCCCTTTCTTTTACGTAATAATTTATTATCTATTTAAATTAATTAATTCATCTATCAATTTGGTGGACCTGTTACAGTATCCCCCGATTTTTTGCGATGTGTGAGTAACGCGAGTCAAAACATCTAGATTTTAAACATGATTCGCCAAATTGTCGGTTGTTCCTCAGATAAGTTTCAGTTTTACATTATTTATTACATCTATAATGAATTGAACCTATCAACTAACATACAATTCAATATCAGATTACACATCACATATTATCTGAATAATACATCATCATTTTCTTGCAAATATTCAAGAATCAATATTTATCAAAACAAGTTGTTTAAATCATCAATACAATGCAATGAATTACAATTCAATAAATCACAAAGTCATCAATTACAAATTGATCATTTACAATTCAGAATCTCAATAGATCACTATATCCTACATAGTTATCAATAAAAAGTCAATGATTTAAACATCCAGTAAATCACAATTGTTAATTCACAATTCAACAATTTATCAATCAAATTTTTAACAGCTCATTTCATCTCACATAATTGTTCATCAATGGTTAGTATATATTTAATCATGACAAGTTGTTAATCAAAAAATCCATCAGTCCTGGATTAACCATTGTTAAACAAAAACTATACATTACACATTGGAATTTATACATCAACAATCTCTACATCCTCAAGTTGTTTATAAGCATTAATCAAAATTAATTAATCACTAAATTATAATTTCCCTTTAAATACTAAATGATCAGTATTCATTAATAAATTATTTAAATCGTTGGTAAAAAATTCAAAATTTATAAATTAACAATGAATCCTTCATTCATTCACATATAATCATGAATCAAAAATGATAATACACAAATCAAATTTACAATTTAAAATCAATACTTCATAAGTTCAACATCATCAATTAAATATTATACATCATCTAAAATTATATAAGTTCTCAGTTAAAATCAACGATCCATTCCATAATACACCGTCATTGGTCAAAAATACACAGGTCATGTATCAATATCAATAAAGTACAAATCAACAATCACTAATTCACTATTTGAAAGTTAATTAATCTTCCACTCATTTACAATTATCATCATCAAAATCATATGACTACTAATCACTAACACCTATCATCTAACTCATCAATTCTTACAGGAGTTATCGTTCATTGATTCAACAATTCATCAATCATCTTATCAATCGTCGGTCACTTTGTCAATACCCTGTCAAATTTTTCAAATAAATGCTCAACCCTTTAAACCTTCTTTAAATTCTGTAATCTATTATCATCCCATTATCCATTTTTAAAATTCCACATCCTTTTTCAACCCATTATCCATTTTTTAACTACATTTTCAATCATCAACAAGCCATCAATTTATTTAATACATTCTCATATTACTACTTCAAATCTTAACAATTGTCATTAATCTTTAGATTAATGGGTCGTTAAAACATCTTACATATTATTTATCATTAAACAAATGATCAATTCTCAAAGTTGTACATCATTAATTACTAAATTATTTACACAATAATTAATAATTTCAATCAATAGTTTATCAACTTTTATATTTATACAAGTACAACTTGAATTATTTGTTACTAATAAACAACAGATACATTATATACTTCTTTGTCATTGATGCAGGTTATCATTATTATTCATTATTTTATAATTTATAACAAAAACTTTCAATCATTTCTAGAGAGTTGAGTTATTATTTATACATTACATAATATTCAAGAATATAATAGAAATGTCAATCAATACAATTGTTATTCTTTCATTATTCATATTCCATTATTTGTATTAGTCATATTTTTTATTTTATTATTCATAAGTTACAATTTGTTTACTAACTCTAATTATTTTTCAAAATATATAAACATGATATTTTGTTTAAATATTTTTCAAATATATTGTCATGTCTTTTGGCTTTACAGTGAGCCATTACTAATAGTATATAAAACAGTCACTTCATTATTATAAAATGTCACTTCTTACTAGTCTATTGGAAAAGTTCCATGTGGAAGGTTTTCCACTGGTTTGCACTTCTGTTTATTTTAAGTTTCAAATGTTAAACACCAAAGTTAAGTTCTGAGAATGTCTGATTCACAAGGCTGAAGGTCTTGAATGATCAAAAAGATTGTAATAAATGTACAATCAAACACCAACGATAACTGTTCTACAGATTGTTGTTCTCGAAAAACTAGTGTTCTGGGGTGTAAAAGGTTGGCAATGCTGCATCAATGGGCTGAGTCATCCATCAACTGATGTGCTCCTGGGCTGACAGCTCCACCGCGTCATGGTTCTGCATGGCGCGTCGTTGATCCGAACCCCCGTCTGCGACACAACTGTCGCTCATGTCCATGCGTGTCTATCTTTCACACAATGTTCCTTGTTGTACCTGGTTCTTGGGTAAGATCATCTTACCTGATGGTCGTTTCACTATTGTTTATAATGCCCAACACAGTCTCAACTAGTTTCACTGAAAGTTTGTTTCAGTACAAAGTCCTTTTATTCACATGATTACTTTAATTTCCTTTTCCATTAAATAATACATATAACTTAATTCAATTACAGGCTGTTAATTATAGCAATAGCCTGTTTTTAATTGCATCTGTAATTAATTGAAGTAAACAATTGTTTATAAAACATTTAAACAAACTCATATTTAATCACCTTTTATCTTTACACACACACATTATTTGTGCACAGAGTTTTAAGTTATTTGTACATTTACTAATATTGCTTTTCATGTTTCAAACTGACATATTTAAAGTTACTTGTCATTATTTTGTTTATAAAATTTTCAACAAGTCATTACTGGTTATTCATTATTGATATTGCTATACTGAATCATGTTTACTATTATATTTTGCTCATATTGAATTGTGATTTATATCACTTATTAGTTGCATCAATGACAAAATAAAAATTATTTGCAATAAATTACCATCAAACATTTTTATTACATTATAATCATATTAAATTGTGATTTCTATCACTCATTGTCTACACCAATGTCAGTTCACCAGTTTACTAACAAAATTATAATGACACATCTACAATGTCTCAATTCACTTTTACAATATTATGTTTCAATATTACTAATCTATTGGTGTCTGTAACATGACTTAAGTAGTGGGGTTTGCCATGCTACAGATCACTGTAAGCTTTTTGTCTTTAGACGCTATTGTCAAGGTTAACCAACACCTGAAACTGTAAAACTGTGCCATTGTGTGATTAATAGAGTACTTGGCGTTAAAGAATTTAGAATTTTGAAAGTGACTAGTTGTAATTAGAGTCGAATCGTACTGCTATTAACCACTGGCTATTCTCCCTTCATAAAATTCTTATAATGATTAAAAATCATTTAAGTTTATCAAAATACATACAGTAGTATATTCAAAGTACATCATTGAGTCATAATAACATCATCATATATAAATTATAATAATACAGCATTACACGGAATCTCCTCTCATCATCTTATTCAAACACATCTTTGAATCATGTCATATAAGTTTCACAAGACTACACATAGTGTGTATCTTTAAATCATATTCATTGTCAACATGAACAAGTTATCATACAAAGTATTATAAGATATCTCACCTATTTCATTTTAAATCAATCATTATATTCAACATTGGAATCATATTTGTCTGATTATATTCAGTATAAACAGAAACAAGTTATTATAATAAAATACTTCTTAAAAATCTCCTTCAATCATATTAGTTAAACACATCCTTGAATCATATCATATTGTTGTCTGAGCAATATTCATCATAAACATGAACAATTTGTAAATGCAAAGTGTTTTAAAAATCTTGACACATTTTAATCTAGCATACATGGCACATTCTACCAATGTTGTATTCAAAATATGGACATCACCAAGTTATTATTATCAAATGTCATTTTATTCTCTCATCAATCTCTTATCATCTTATTGTTATATTCATTTAGTCATTTCAATATAAGTATAAACAAGTTACAATAACACAGTATTGTAAAGAAATTCTCTCATTATTTTAATCTCATATAAACTTCATACTATTATTAATGTTGCATTCATTGTATATTATCATCCTTGTTACATTCAGTAGTAACAAATTATTACTATTATTTTCTTTACATTATCTTATTTTGACATACATGTCCTATTATTTCAATATTATATTTAAATCTCCTACTTAATCACAAATTCACTTTACTGTCAATATTACAATTCTTCAACTAGGCCTATTATTTGTTTCTTATTAAATGACATCTTTAAGTATTTTTTCATTTAACTAATTACCCATCAGTTTATTTTTCTTTTAAACAACTCTCACATTATTATTAATGTCATATTCTTTAAACTATCATGTATTTATTATTGTGATATCTTTTAAATATTTCCTCATTTAATAATCATCTCTACACTTTCTTTATTTATTTTTATATAACCCCCCTATCATTATTAAAGTTACATTGCTTCAATCACTATTTATTTATTATTATTTCATCTTTAGGTATTTTTTATTGAACAGCTAAGTTTATAGTTTAGTTTTCAATGTCAATGAGATTATCCGAGAGCTCTGGTTTAAATTTTTTCTTTTTATATTTGAAGTTTGAGAAGCATGAGATATTATAGTACCTCATCACATATTTAACAAAGTCCTCCATGTTTACATCACAGCTTTCACCCCCCATCATATTATTTTCAACTTCCTTTTGTTTGTTTAGGCCCCAATATTTATTTATGACTTCCATTTCAAACTTAAAGAACTCATTCAATTCCTCTAGCCTGGTTCTGATTGTTTTTAGTTTTTTATTTTCCTGACAGTTAAATTCATTTACTTTACCTTCAAGGTTAGTGTTACATACTAACAAGGCTTTCTCTATTTTTTCTACTTTGTTATCTAACACAATTTGTAGATGTTCTGTCTGCTCTCCTACCTCATCATTTACACTAGGCCTATTCATTTGACTATTTAGCTCATAGCCTACCTCAGTTGTTGTTACATTTATGTTTATTTGTTTAGCTAGCAAGTTTTTATTTACTTTATTGCTATTGTTTTCCTTTAACTCATTTCCTACATCAAAGTGCATTTTTACTATTTAAGTTTTATTGACAAAGTTGTCTTTAATCTTCCCTGTCATATCATTAACTTCTTTTATGTGCTTATTAGCTTTCATTTTAAGTTCATTATTTAACTTTGTTATATCCTCACCTACTTCTTTAATCTTAACACTTCTTCCTCCTAACCTTACATTTATCTCATCAAGTTTAGAGTTAGTATCATTGTTCATTTTTATCAGCAAATCTAATTTCCTATTAGTTTCCTCCTTTAACTTTATGTTACTATCATTTAATTCTCTCATTTTAACATTTGTGTCACCTAACTTCACATTAATCTCCTCTAGTTTAGTGTTAGTGTCATTATTTGCTTCTATCAGCACATCTGATTTATTTGATAGTAGCCTATCTTCAGCATTATTTATTTTTATAGGTTCTTGCCTATCTACATTATTTACTTCATCTACAACATTATCTTCCTTTATTTCATTATTTATTTATTTATTTATTTATTTATGACTCTTTACATAACAGCTACAGGTAAAAAACCTAATACAGCCATTTTGACAAAACTATAACTACACAACAATTATTTTCAGTACAAGAAAAAGTAAACTATGCTAAAAATATATAATACAGGCTTAACAGTAATAATCAACTATGTAGCGCGAGCTAACAAATAATATTTATCCAAACATAACTTTAGAAACAAAAAGAAGTTAAATATTTCAGTGAATATCCATTTTATGAAAGTGAAGGAAATTGATTTACTTCAATTAAAAACAAACTCATTTTTAAATTAAAAACATCTATTTCTGTTTTAAACTTATTTAGTAGGCGAAGTGCTTTAAACAAAGACAAATTATAAAATTGTACAGTAACACTTCGAGGTATGTAAAAAACTATGGATGAACGCAAATTACTTCTAGGGACATATAACTTAATTTTATCTAATAAATAAGAGCTATCAACAAAATTGTGTAATACTTTGAACACCAAAATGATATTTGATTTGGCTCTTCTACTGGCTAACGATTCAAATGAAAACAAAACTCTCAATATATCTGTTGAGAGATCTCTAGGACAAAAAATATTAAATCGTTTAAAATATAGGTATCTTAAGAATCTATTTTGAATGGCCTCTATTGATGATATGTGGTAATGTATATATGGATCCCAGATTGGGGCACAGTATTCTAGTCTGCTTCTAACAAATGAAAAATACAAACCGATTATAGTTTTTATGGAAGAAAATAACTTGGTGTTTCTGGTGATAAATCCTAGCATTTGGAGTGATTTATTAATCATCGAATTTATGTGAATGTCAAATTTGAAAAACGAATCAAAGATTACACCCAAATCCTTTATGTGTGCAACATTTTCCAATGGGATTGCATTGATGTTGTATCTTGAGGGATGTATTCCCTTTTTCCTCGAGTATGTTACAACAAAACATTTTTTTATGTTCAGGCATAATTTGTTTTCTGAACACCACAGAGCGAGTAAATCGAGAGAAGCCTGTAATAGAGTTACATCTCTATCACTATTAATCATTCTGTATAACTTTAAATCATCAGCATAAAGAAGACATTTAGCATCAGAAATTTTGCCTGGCAAGTCGTTGATAAATATTAGAAAAAGTAAGGGTCCAAGATTAGAACCTTGTGGAACCCCGGAAGTGCTGCAGTAAGGTTTAGATTTTAAATTTGAAACAACTACGAATTGAGTGCGGTTCCTAAGGTAAGATTCAAGAAAACAAACAAAATCTTTGGAAAGGTCAAAGGTTAATAACTTCTTGAGGAGTATCGAATGGTCAACTTTGTCGAACGCTTTAGAAAAATCCGTGTAGACTACGTCCACCCTTCCACCAACATCCAGTTCAGAAGAGACATCATATGAAAATTCCATCAAATTAGATACTGTTGACCTTTGGGGAATAAAGCCATGCTGTTGCGGGGATAGTTTAGATCTGATAGAAGAATAAATATATTTATATACAAGTGACTCAAACACCTTTGCGAACGCATTTAACAAAGAAATGGGACGATAATTTTCGACGTTTTCCTTCTTGCCTGATTTGAAAATTGGGACCACCTTGGCTTCCTTCCATTTATGAGGAAAAACACAACAAGATAAGGAAAGATTATATAAGTAAGTCAAAGGCTCCGCCAACACTTCAGAACACCCCTTAACAACATATCCAGGTATACCATCCGGACCAGAGGACTTCTTTGACTTTAACTGTTTCATAACAGCTAGTACTTCAGGTACAGTAAATACAATAGTTTGATTAGTTTTGTTGGAAGAGGGAAACAAAGGAGGGTTACCAATTACGGGATGGACATTAAAAACAGATTTGAAAAAGTCAGCAAATGCATCAGATACAGATTCTCTTGGTACCACATTGTTATAGTATTTTACCTCTATACTACCTAACTCATAGGAAGATGTACGCTTTGACTTAATATAGTTCCAAAACTGCTTGGAATCTACGTTAATACAACCCTCTATTTGTCTTAAGTACTCCCTCTGCGCTATACTAATATTAAGTTTAATACTGCTTCTAAGTTCTCTAAATAAATTATCATGGTATTTGGAAAATTTTCTCTTTTTTGCAGCTTTGTTTTTAAGTTTAATTGAGCAAATTATATCTTTTGTAAACCAACAAGGGTATTTACGTTTAAGAACACTAGCTTTCTTAGGGATACATTGATCAAAAATGTTAAATACTAAGTAATAAAACTCATCCAATGCTGCATCAATATTGTTTGCACCATACAATGAATTCCAGTTACAATTTCTGAGTTTGGTATACAAATTCAAGAAATTAGCCTCTTTGTAACAGTAATAAGTGTTGCTACAGAGTTTTGAATAAGTTTTAAATGTATTTACATTGGAGTGTGAGAATGTTAAGCTTACAAGTAAAGCAGGGTGATAATTATCAAGAGGCAAAATCGGACTATCACACCGACAGACAGTGATGGAGGGAATGTTACTAATAACTAGATCTAGAGTGGAATTGTTACAGTTAAGTACATTATTATAGGAGGTAAGGTTAAACAGGGACATGAAGTTATATAATCCTTTAGCAGTTGGACTTGACAACAGATAGTTATTGTTTGTTCCATTTATCTCAGGCAAGTTAAAATCTCCTAATATTAAAAGATGTTTAAACTTATATTTATTTACAAAGATATCATAAGATTCAAAGTATTGGTCATATAAATTACGAGGGCTTTTAGGCGGGAAATAAACAACATTAACATAGAGTGTAGTGTCCAAGTGAGGCCTGCGCACCTGCAGCCAGATAGACTCAAGGTCACGCGCAATCAACTGAACGTCGTCTGGCAGAGTCAGCTGACTGACTTGTAGCCGCCTGTGGACCGCCATCAATACCCCCCCTCCGCGTTCCATACCACTCCTCTGCTTATTTCTGTCTCGTCTGATAACCACATATCGATCATCAAACAGCTCACTACTGTGTATTCCCTCTGTCAACCACGTCTCAGTAAAGACAAAAATATCATAATCTTCACTTAAAGCAGACTCAAAAAGTGCTTGGGTTTTGGTACGCAGGCCTCTGACGTTCTGATAATAAACGGTTATTGTATTATCCATTACAGTATCAAAAGATCTAAATAACTAAATATTGGGCATACACTTCCTACAAAAACAAGTATTAGAATACATTGAATTTAGACATAGATTAGGTTTGAATATAAATTTACAATTACAAAACTAAACACTATATTTCTACCTCTAACAAAATAAAATGTGTTGCCTAGTAATACCATACCAGTAAAAATGTAATGGAAAACAAAAATTGTACTTTTGCCGTTGGCACTGTCTTTCCTTAACCCTGAACTGATTCTTTTTGTACCAGTGAAGCCAGATCATTCTCATCGTTAAGTACAATAACCCTTGAGTTCTTGTCATCTGATTTCCTGACTTTGATTCTACCCACCCTGTCTGCCCATACAAACCTGTAGTTGTAGTCGGATCTTAACTTACGTGCCTTGGCGAGCAACACTCGTCGGGCTGGAGTCAGGGAAGGGTTTATGTAGATCACAGAGTCTGTGTTGTGGCCTTGAAGATGTCGGGTGGAGAAGTCTCTCTTCACTTTCCTCTTGACGAGCAGCTGGTCCGGGTCATCACGTCTCAAGAACTTTACAATGATGCCTGTTGTTGGTCTGTTGTTGCCTCCATTTATCCTGTGACATGCGTCAATGCCGTCCTCGCTCAGCCCGACTCCCAGCGCCTCTCCCACTTGAATAACTGTCTTTTTCAGTGAAGAGTTGGTTTCACCGGCAGCTTCAGGAATACCAAAGATTTCTAGAGTATTTCTCCGAGAATATTGCTCCAGGTCTCCCTGGCGCCTGACCACATCCTTCAACTGCCCCCTCAGTTTTCTGTTTTCCACTTCCAGTCCATTGATTGTTTCTTGTTGTTTATTTATAAGGTCTTGTTGAGTCTTAATCAGTTCATTGTTTTCACTTATTCTCTCCATACAGTGTTCCAGCGCCTTTCCAAGTTCCTTCTCAACATTAGCTTGACTGTCAATTATATCCTTTTTCATCTCGTTCAGTAGAGTTTTAAGAACGTCCATAGTGATAGCCATGTCAGTTGGGATTGTAGCAGGTTTACCCTGTGATGGTGAGGAGACAGGAGTAGAGTCAGAGAGACTGCGACTGAGTCGCCTAGACCGGGCGCAGACGTCACAGCACCACACACCACTCGCCGAGATAACCTCAATCTCAGTCACAGTAAGGTTTACACACTGACCGTGGAAAAAGCTTCTACACTGTTTACACTGTACTTTAGTTTTAATGGTTCTACTTACTGGAGCTTTGCACTTGCCACATGAGCTCATATTAAACTGACATCGATTGAATGAGTTGTTTGAGGTTATGTTATGATACACATTTAAAACACATCGTATACTTAAAAACACTATTGGATATGATTCACTGATCAAATAAATAGTTCAAAAAAGTCACTCATAGCTAAATATATACAAGAAATTAATTGTTAACAGCATTTTAGCTCTAAACTAATGAGACTACTACGGAGCAATGGTAAGACCGTCTGCTCGCGTCGGCTGCCTGCCGGCTGCGTGCTTATCTTTATTAGCACCTACTTGTCTATCTAACTTATTTTCAAGTTGATTTACATCTCTCCTAAACTCATTATTTATTTCTCCAAGTTTAGTTTCAAGGTTAGCTTCTAGTTTCTTATTATATTCCTCAAGTTTAGCTTCTAGTTTCTTACTGTTTTCCTCAAGTTTAGTTTCTAGTTTAGCATTAGTCTCATTATTCATTCTTACTAAATTATCATATTTAGTGTTTATGTCTATTATATTTTCATTTATTTCTTTAAACTTGATTTCAAAATTATCTTGTTTAGTGTTCATGTTTCCTAGCATCTCAACTATGTGTGCCAGTGTATTTTCCATACTCGATTCTGGCCTAACTTCATCACATTTATTTTTATTTATCTTTATTTCTTTTAAGATACTTAAAGATGTTTCTGAGTCATCGGAGTCCACCTCCGTATTTTCTACTACATCTACATCAGTCATGATTATCTTGTAAAATTTAATAAATTACAAAATATTATTTTAAACAATTTTTTCTTTTACTCAATTGAATTTTGAATTTAAATTAAAAAAGAAATATTTTCTTATTTTTCTAGTACATTTGCTTTTTTAAATATATTTACTTCATTTCTTGCATCATACAGCCTCACGTCGTTGGCGCCATTTTGTAACCTTTCTCTTCCTCTACTTTTATTTGGTTACATTAAATTCATATTTTTAATTAATTTAATAAAATTAATTGGTATTAGAATGATTGACTTTGAATACTTTGTTATTACTTTGGATAACAATCTATAATTTGCATCCTTTATGAGGTTCTTATCTTAAATTGATCATTCTTTATACTCTTATTTTTTGAATAGTAAAAAATATATTTTAATTTAGAACATGATTATTTCTTAAGTTTCTCAGGGTCTATTAGGTAAATTGGTGAGACTGTATGGTACAATGAAACAAGGCAGTTATGCTTTTACAATATTACTTTAATCACATGTTTTCAAAAAAGAAATCATTATTTAATTCATTCAAAATCTGACAATAGATATTCAAAATTCTAACCTATTTCATTTAGTGAAAATATATTGAAATTTACAGTCTTATATTAAATATAAAACTAAACTTATCTGTATAACTTTATAGATGAGTCCAAGCTATTAGCTGTAGCCCGATTTTTTTTACTTTACGCAAGGTAATTACTAAATTAAAACGCACAATCTAGAAAATTTTGAAAAGCAAACTTGTTTTATATCACTACATCATGATCTATAGTATGACTTTATTACTTAAGTTATTGTCTACCACGAGGTTTACAAAGTTGGAACTAGTAGAACATGTTTTAGGTCTTATTGACAGAGATGGACTGGTGAGAAGCGTCTCCTAACCGTAGGGCTTGATTTCTCTCCCCTACTCTTTCTTCCGGCATATTTTTTCGTTTTAGTTCAAGAGTTTGGCTATTTCCGCCCGCACCATGAGGTTGCTGTCTGTCCTGTGCTGCCATCCACGGACATATTTCTAACTACATTCCCCGTTCTGATTGGTCCCTTTCAAAACTCATCCTCTTAGTCGTTTAATTTACTTGGATCCGGGGTGGGGACGATGGAAAATTCCAACCGACCTGTTGACTCTTGTCACACGCCACCCTGTCCTATTTATGATTATAATTCTCAGAAGGACTCCACCCATGTCTGGTTTATCACAAAGACAGAGTTGTATTTTGTTTACTCCAGATGTTTCTGTTTGCTTTCCTATCTGACTTGCAGCAATTCTCTAACATTATTTGAACCTTCGTGGTTTATTCCCATTAAATATATCCCTTTCTTTTACGTAATAATTTATTATCTATTTAAATTAATTAATTCATCTATCAATTTGGTGGACCTGTTACACGTACGCACCAAAGAAAAAGAAAACAGTTACATTGCTGTCAACAATGCATCAGTAAGATTCGATTGATCCCACAAGTGAGGCCAGCAAACCTGAAATACTCACTTTTTACAATCTAACTAAAGGAGGAATGGACGTCGTTGATGAAATGAAAAATGAGTATTCAATATCACGAGTCAGTCGTCGGTGGCCACTTACACTGTTTTTTTCTATGCTAAACATAGGAGGAATTAACGGTTATTTGATTTTTAAGGCAAATACACAATCAACAATACCGAGGAAAGATTTCATAAAAAAATTGTCATGGGACTTGTGTGAAGTGCAAATGAAAAAACGGACTACGATTATGTCGATGCCAAAGACAATAAAGGAACGAATATGAGAAATGTTTGCCGTTCGAGGAAATGCCCTTCCTGACCGTCCTGTTAAAGCTGCAAGACCAAAACCTCCTGGACCAGGGAGATGTGATCCTTGTGGTTACAAGAAAAGCCGTCGGACCAACACAACATGTGCAAGATGTGAGATCTTCATTTGCCGGGAACACAGCACTCCAACCTGCCCTAACTGTAGCGATGTACGCCCTATCGAAGATGACAGTGAATGAATAGCGCATGATCATATCGTAAGACAATCGTAAACATTTATGATACAGTACATCATTTTTACGCGTTATTTCATAATTAGTCATATAATTTCCTTTATTATATAAGCAATATTATTCTTTATTTTATAATTAGTTCATGTTATAATATCCTTTATACTTATATCTACATTTTTATACATTATTTTAAGAATAACTTATATTTTCCCATAGACGTTTTTGTAGTGTAATAAATTACAATTTAAATCATTTAAAACACTGAAATTTTTTAACTTCTTTTTTACTCTAATTAAAAAATGATATATTTTCATTTTTCTCAATCACATTTTTGAAAGTGAATGA
>JAQJVL010009267.1:0-16574 GCA_035578905.1 Stictocephala bisonia
AAATTAAATATTTGTAACAAAACGAGTGCCCATTAAAAGTACCAAGACGTGTACAACAATACTAATTAAATATTTCTTACACCGAGGTCAAACCTCAAACGGAAGGAGGTTCTAGAGTGGCTAACCAATTGGTGTTTATTAGAGTTTGGAGGAGACGTATGTGACGTCATCTGCCTTCACGGAAGTACAACCACTTCATCTTGACTTTACCCCCCTTTAAACAATATATAAACTTAGGTCAAATTCTACATCCTATTAACATCTAACCACTGGAAAGTAAGCTCCAGAGTGACTCACTAAGCGGTGTTTAATGTTTGGAGGAGTCATATGTGACGTCGTCTACTTCCACGGAAGTACAACCACTTCATCTTGACTGTGCCCCCCTTTACACAATATATAAACTTACGTAATATCATACAACCTGTTAAACTCCAAATACTGAAAAGTAAGTTCCGGAGTGACTCACCAAGTAGTGTTTAGTGTTTTGGAGGAGTCATATGTGACGTCATCTGCCTTCACGGAAGTACAACCACTTCATGTTGACTGTGCCCCCCTTTACACAATATATAAACTTAGGTAATATCATACAACCTGTTAAACTCCAAATACTGAAAAGTAAGTTCCAGAGTGACTCACCAAGTGGTGTTTAGTGTTTTGGAGGAGTCATATGTGACGTCGTCTGCTTGCATGGAAGTACAACCACTTCATGTTGACTGTGCCCCCCTTTACACAATATATAAACTTAGGTAATATCATACAACCTGTTAAACTTCAAATACTGAAAAGTAAGTTCCAGAGTGACTCACCAAGTGGTGTTTAGTGTTTTGGAGGAGACATATGTGACGTCATCTGCCTTCACGGAAGTACAACCACTTCATCTTGACTGTGACCCCCTTTACACAATATATAAACTTAGGTAATATCATACAACCTGTTAAACTCCAAATACTGAAAAGTAAGTTCCAGAGTGACTCACCAAGTGGTGTTTAGTGTTTTGGAGGAGACATATGTGACGTCATCTGCCTTCACGGAAGTACAACCACTTCATGTTGACTGTGACCCCCTTTACACAATATATAAACTTAGGTAATATCATACAACCTGTTAAACTCCAAATAATGAAAAGTAGGTTCCAGAGTGACTCACCAAGTGGTGTTTAGTGTTTTGGAGGAGACATATGTGACGTCATCTGCCTTCACGGAAGTA
Organism: Stictocephala bisonia; assembly: GCA_035578905.1. Classification (NCBI taxonomy): domain Eukaryota; kingdom Metazoa; phylum Arthropoda; class Insecta; order Hemiptera; family Membracidae; genus Stictocephala; species Stictocephala bisonia. The sequence continues at coordinate 1,207 of JAQJVL010009267.1, forward strand.
CAACCACTTCATGTTGACTGTGACCCCCTTTACACAATATATAAACTTAGGTAATATCATACAACCTGTTAAACTCCAAATACTGAAAAGTAAGTTCCAGAGTGACTCACCAAGTGGTGTTTAGTGTTTTGGAGGAGACATATGTGACGTAATTTGCCTGCACGGAAGTTTTATTATTCTTCTGGACTCTGCCCCCTTAGCACAATATATAAACAAAAATCATTCAGTGATTTCTACATTCAAGTCATTTTTATTTCAACTCATATCCTGTTCCGTTGAATGCTTGTAGTATTGTCTAATATTCATCAACAAGATAAATTATATTAGAAGTAACTTTTGTATATTACTTATAAATTTAATCACAACTAAAATAGTTTTTACAAAATTTGAAGTTATACGATAATTAGTAGACCTTTGTAATTCATATCGTCTACAAAAAATTACATTGGTAAATTATCCTGTTTTAAATAAAATTAAAGCTTTTTTAAATATATGTCAGCGCTATTTTGTGTTTCAACTGTTACGTAATTTATGCTAATTACGTCAAACATAGTGTAAATAAAAATTTTAAACGGTTTGTTTGTCACTAAGAACTACTGCTCATGATTAGTAGAAAAATTAAAACTTAAAGCCCCGTTTATCTCGTGACCGTAAGCATAGGTCTTACCTGTGTACTTTGTAATTAAAAGAAACATATAGATTTATTCCATGATTCAGTTGTATCTGATACAACCAACTAATTAAAAATCAGTTTAAATATAGGCAAAGAACAGTTTTTAATGTTTATAAATAATATATATATATATTACTACTTTGGTAACTACTTTACGTTTACTTCAGCATATTTGTTTGGTGAAACTGGATATTTTTTATAATCCATTTTGTAACTAACGACTATTCCTAAAGCGTGGTTATCCAAATAACTAAGTTTTTTAAAAATATTTATTGCGAGGTAAATAATTATTCTGTGGATATAGCAACCCATGCAGCCTTTTATTTTTATATGCAAGTCATTTTAATTGAATGTGTTTCTTTTTTTTCAGAAATTCTATATTTTGTGTTGTGCTTTTGTACCTCGTAGTAATATTAAGGTATGAGTCACTAGTATTTTCTTTATTTAAAATTATGTTTCAATAACTTCTTCCAGGAGAAGCAATATATTTGCAGTATCAGAAAATGAACTTTGCGCAGAATACCACATCACTATCCTGAGGGTGTAGATATGAAGGGAATCTTCTTTGTTTATTGCTTTTCTAATCATGATATCGAGAAGTTATTGTGCTCTACGGGCTTTTACGGTTATTATGGCTGGATATTAGAACTGTTTGTCCTTATGTTGGTTGTTATTCCTGTGAAAAGTTGATAAGTAATGAATGATAACATATAAGTGTTTAATGACATGACATGGCCGAGCCACTGCTAGAACCAAAACTACTCGCGCTTAAGTCAATAACAAACAAACACTATCGACACTGTATTGCACTGCTGTTTACGTTTCATCTCACCGAATAACATTGTAATTAGCAGTAATCTAAGCTAATTATAGAACTAAAATAAATTGATAAGCACTCCAAATTAACGTTTCGGTTTTGATGTAAAAATGTTTTACGTACACTGTAGAATCTAACTATTTTTTGACAGTATAAGTAAGTAAGAGAGGTCAGTTTTATAAGTGTGAAATATTTTAAATATATTTTGAACAGTTCTGGATGAGAAAGTCAGAAGTTTGATCCTAATAAGAGTTAATTTATTGGTAACACAATTAAACAAAGCCATTACAAACAAACCGACACTGTATTAGTGTGATGTTTACATTCTATCATACCTGGTGTAATGAATGATAACAAACAGGTGTTTAATGACATTACATAGCACGAGCCACTGCTAGATCAGTTCAGTGCAAAACTAATAATGCCTAAGTCAATAACAAACAAACACTATCGACACTATATTGCACTGCTGTTTACGTTTCATGTCACCGAGTAACAATGTAATCAACAGTAATCTAATTATATAACTAAAATAAAATGGATCTTTACTCTTGATTAACGTTTCTGATGTACTGAATGCATTGAATAGATTATTGAAGTGCATTGTAGAATCTAAATATAATTTATAGTAATTAGGGTGTGCATTCCACTTAATAATTAGTTAGATATTTTTATTTTTCTGCAACCTGAACTGGGAAAGGCTATATAAAAGATATAACCTCAGAATGTGAATGAAAAATCCCAAAATAAATTGTGTCTCTCATATTGTCAAGAAGAAATAAAAATTTATGAACCTTTTATAACTTGCTTAAAAATAAACATAGTAGTAAATTAAATAAACTTGTCATCAACACTTATAATTTAGAATTATTAATTTGTTTGCATGTATTTGCTCCATTTTTTAATATCTGTATCTATGAAATAGATAGTTTAATGTTTTCTACTCAAGTATCACAACTTTTTTTTAATATATATAATTAATACTGAATATTTCATCATATTGACAGACCAGAACCTCACTTCTAAGCACGAATACTTGAATTTAATATTTCCTATTTATTTGGAGTTTTTGGCTGGTTTAGTTATTATTTACCAGGGGTCACTATGAAATCTGTAATAACTTTTCGATATTAGTCAATATGATAACAAATGTAGGGAATTTAATTCGTTATTTTCTATCTCCAAAACTTAATTACTTGCATATTGTACTTAATTTATAATTGAAATTAACATGGTACAAGAATATAAAATGTGGGATAGAGTTAAATTTTTTAAATACGAAAAAACTCTAACTATTAACACCTGTAAAATTAATTAGCTTTATTTATTTCGATACATTTTACTCATCACTTTGGTAAAAGAAAAATAATAAAAAATCATTGATTTAATTTAATTGATCTTTAAGAACAATAACCTTAACATTACAGAACTTTCAAAAAGAGAATCTAACTTTCAGCCATTATACGAATTATAGTCATATAGTGTTAGATAATCATTGATGAATCACACCATAGTAAAGATTGGAATCCAAACACATATTTTAGCACGTACTGATTACTTGATATAAAATATTTACTATGGTTTTCAAATTATTTTATTATTATGTATTTATATAATCAAATATTATAATTACATTTTAAATGCATATAATATACACCAAACCAAAGAATTTTTTTGTTAATTTAAACTCGATAAAGGTTTTTAAGCCCATGTGACGTCTTATATTCCTAATTAAGATTTTATTAAATTTGTTTTATATTCTCACGAATTTATATGTTGAATTTTAAATTATTATTTTATTGGTTCAATGTGCTATGAATTTAGAACATGTTATATTTGTATTTACCTTTTGTTTATACTCACCTTCGGTTTACATTCTAAAGGACCCCCTGGAACCCATCCGAGTGCCAAACTGAAGGAGACAGGAATGTTAACACGAATATTTGTGGCCATTTTGCAAACTCGTTTAACTTTTCCCATTTCCACCTTCTTATTACATTGCCCTCCACGACCTGGTTACAAATTCAATTTTTTACTTCCGAAAACCAAGCCATTGTCACCGGCGTTAACTCGAATTTATGTCCACTTTTATTTACTTATATAATTAAAAATTTAATTATTATTTCAAATACCATGGATTGGAATTGATTGACAACAATAGATAAAAACTCATAATTAACTTATTATATTTATCATTTTCCATCGGTAATAGAGGCGCAGTATTATATCCAGCCAGCAATTTGTTTTGGAGAAGATGTTGGCCCCTAGTTTAAAAAGAGAACCTCTACCTCAAAGTTGGCTGTACGCAGACATAATGATATATGAATCACGTGGCGAGATTCATGTTTTATCTCAGAAAAATCCTAAATGACAAAGAATAAATCTGCGTTATACACTTCCACAAGACTAAACTCATTAATAACTAAAATTGTATTATATATATGAATATTTTACCAAACCATTAATATACATTTCAAATTTAATCTTTTAAACTCTTAATTGTTATACAATTGTGATTTTAAGAACATTTAAGGTTCTGTTCTGTACATAAATGTTGCTTTTTTAAATCTTGTTTTGTTGAAGTACATTATAATATCCTGGGCATTTTTCTTTATAGAACGTTATGGCGTTCTAAGAACTACATTATTGTATCATCAATTGTTCATCGCCTCAGCTTCATTGAGAATACATACTTTTAATAGACTCAAATGATTAATTATTTTCAAATTATTTAGTGTATAAATAGGATTTCTAAATTGCAATTCTTTGAACACAGTAAAAGAACGTTATGATAGTATAGAAATTAAATGGGTCGTTCATATTTCACATGCCCTTCAGTACGATTTTACAAAGTGATAATCAACTAATGGTACCTCAATGTATTTACAGAGATGGAAAGTCACTTTTAGAAAACTCTGTACAAGGATTTTGATTTAAGTGGCATGTAATAGGAAAAATCAAAAGTGATTAAACTTATTTAGTTTAAATGTATTGAAAATGAATAAAGGGTACTTTGTTAAAATTATTACTTTATTTATTATTTTGTTTACTAAGTATATGAGGAATTTCCTTGGGGTTAAGTGGTATATATATATTTATATATATAAATCAAGCAAAAGAATCAGTGTACAATTATCTGACAGTTATTTTCGTTGTAGAAAAGAATCTTTAAACATGTGGATTTTCTCCTCTTTGACACATTACGTCTAGTGCTCTTTTATCTCTTCTGTCGGTTCATATATAGATAACTACCAAAAGCTAATCATATATTTTTTTATTAGAATGGTCAAAATACTAATCACTTAATTATATGTCACTCTATTCACAAGAACCTACCTGAATTAATTGTTTTCAAAAGTAAGATTTTTTAATCCTGTTTTTTTTTTAATCTTGATTAAATTTAACCCAGTTTATTTCTGAATGCTATATTATTTTGTTTCGCAGTCTTTATTTTTAAAATATGTGAAATTGTTGAATATTATTGTGAACAAGAGGTGGAAAGTACTTAATTTTAGATGAATAGTTAATTGGCTGTACTATTAATCATCGTATTAAATCAGTATAATCATCGTACAGAGGAAAAAACCTGTCAAATTGAAGGCTTTTAAAAGTTTATGCAATAATAGTTAAAGTTTATACGATGTATTATGAGAAATTTAAACTGATAGTATAGAATATTTGGTGGATTATAGAATTAAATGGTTCTGTAATTAATTCTGAAGTACGTTTGACTTGATAAACCCACTTAAACTAATTCATAAACTTGACTATACGAAGTCTGCCAATCCAGACCGTCCCACTAACAACACCAACTCCACCTATATGACATATGTTAAGAGAAAGAGGTGCCAATGAAAATGAAATTCTGTCATACAAGAATTTTTCCAAGTGAGAAATAACTGTACTGACAAAATGAAGGAATACAAACAGTAAACAACTTATTGGAATATCTAATTATAATTATTAAAACAAATTATGATGGTAAATACTTTACAAAATCTTACACGCAATCTCTTTATTAACTATGTTCTCGTAATCATTTTTTTAAAATTACTTAATAACTATATGTCAATGTTCAAAGGGATTACAAGTTCTTGAGATGAATAACACGATACTATTGGTGATTATTTTTAGTCAACACTTTCCATTTAGTATAGTTGGTGTAGAAATGTTCTTACAGTACTAGATATGATTTAAATCAGAATTGTGCCCTTTAACGGTTAAATGGGTCTTATTGTTATTTTATTTGGTATAACAACGTTATTAGACTGATGTTTTAAATGTAATGAGTTTACCCTCTTCATATTTATTATTTTGTTTTAAATTCTTGTCAGCTAGACTTCGTAAGCAGCGACCATACTTGTTAAGTACGCTCCTAGCGCGCTACTGAAACAGTTCTGTATGCCACAGTTTACACCTGCGCATCTGTCCTCTCCCACCTTCACATTTAAGTCCACCTCACGACGTTTCTCTCATTGTACTGCGGCACTCCCCCTTCCCTTACCTCAGGTTGTCAGATAGAAATTACCTCTTCGTTACTATTATTACATTTGTTCTGCCTGGAAAATTAGTTTCCACAAAAAAGTCTTGGAGTCCCGCATTTACGTCTGCCAATTTTACTGGTATTGTAATTAGCTTTAATTGTTATGATAGTATCATAAACATTTAGAAAGTAAAATTAATTTGATTGACTTAGTTATTTGTTTTATTATTAGTTAAAAAAAACAAAACGAGTTTGCTAGTTTAAATATTTGGTTGTAAACAAAAGCAACTTCTTAAGTGAATAAGTATTTTCTTTGTATTTTTCAACAATATACTTATGTATTATTATCTTGAATTTACATGTTTTGTTATAAATTATAAATAGAGAACTAACATTTTATTGTCCTTGTAAATTGCAATTTCAGAGATATTACAAATACTTATATAACATTACAGGCTGAACCAGTACAGTAGTATTGACCTACCCACCCAGCAATAATAATATAGTTGATTGTAATATTGAACACCCACGCACCCATACATGTAAAGTGATAGGGCGTATTAAGTATGATGAAGTGTGAGAGAATTTATATAAATAAAATGTAATTTTCTTTTTTCTTGATACAATTAGATTTGTATCAATATATGTAAAATGTCAGGTCTTAGAAATTATTTTTACAAAAAAATAATAATATATTGAAATTACGTTCTTATTCTTGAAAAGTAGCTGTAAACAATACCTTCTATTCAACAGTTCCAATATTGGGAACTGCCACTGTGAAATCGTGATTGATGGTGGAAACACATCAGGCGGCCGACACGTCACGTCATGTTCGTAAAATTAAAAGCTCAACCAGTCAGCAGGGGACGTGCAATATTCAGCCTCCTTGTGACTAAGTGTTCTTTACTAAACTAAGCACTAAAGGAATCTTGTATTTTTGAATAATCGGAATGTAACATTACAAAAACAACAATGTTGGTTCTGAACAAGCATGCCGCAGATTAAAAGTTTAAAAACAGTGGTTTCTTTCGTTGGTAATGTTTCCACTAATAATTTTCTGATCTATGAAAAATTAAAATAATATTTTAGTTTGTATTTCATATATAAAAGGCTATAAACTTCTAAACCAATGCCAAATACAGATACGTAAAACGGTTTCAATAATATCTTAATGTTTTATATTTTGATGATGTTCATATAACAAATCTAAATTTGTGATACTATATTCAATAAATTCTTCCTGTAGGTTGATTTTATATTAGTTTAAGGCTTAAATTTATATAAATTAAAAAAAACCGTATGTTTTTCAATTATTTGTTCAAATAAAGTTGTTGTTAATGGTAAGAGAGAGGGAATGGATTCAGAAAAATTAGTATTTTTTTACGTTTAACGTTGTATGCTTTGGAATCTGCTTGTACAAATTAGGGTAATGACAAATTTCACAACATTTTCACGTTTTGGAAAAATTTTAGCAAAAAACAGAGAAAATTCATGGAAAAGTCTTTAAGATTTTTTTGATTTTTTAAAAATATGTTATAAAACGAATACTGTAGGAATGAGGATACAAATCGAATTTTCATTTAGTTTGAAGAAATTATTATAACTATAACTATAGTCACTATTTACAAAATAGGAAGTCGGTTTCACCAATTACATAAAACTAATACATAACATTATACATATCCAGAATATATAGGAGCCTTATTATTTTAGTCGTTACACTGTTAGTTTTAATAATATTTAATTACTGTTCAGTAAGTGATGCGTCCCGTAGGACCAAAAATGTCTGGGGGTTTGAGAGGACCAAAAATGTTCAAAGAGTGAGTGCGAGTAGAGAATGCTAATAAGCACGGAGGACCACTGCTCTTCCGGAGCAGACGTAAGAATCAACTAATGAGAGAGATTAATAAATTAATCAGAGAGAATTAACTCACCACTGAGCTTGGTTGAACACTAATCCAGCAGGAGTAGTTGGAGACACTTGTGGTAATCCAGTCCACCTTCCTTGATCACAGTTCTAGAGCACATAAGAGTAGTCGCGGAAGTACGAACGCTTCGAGAGTCCAGTAGACCGATCACGTACCGCACAAATGAAGTTCTTGAAGGTCTGGATGAGTAGCACAAAGTTAGAGAAAAGTAACAAAGTTAGAGAGAGTTAGAATCTAAAGCACACAAACTAATTGGTGAGTTGGAGAAAGAGACCACGCGAGAGAGGTGTTTGTACATCGAGAGCTTCTTGCGTTCTAATGGATTGAGACTAAGCGAGAGAGAGCCGAAACACACTTTGAGCGAGAGACACTTTGAGAGAGCCGAAAGTGCCGTGCTGTCTGGGGCGAAAACGTCGCCTCGCATCGCCTCAGGCGAGTGTAATTCTAGACCACCAATGAGAGCCCGAGTTTGAGGTGGCGTGATGGTTATTCTGAGGGCAGATAACCCTCTCTCTCTCTTGGTTTCGGTGAGAATGTGAAATACCAAAAATTCAATTCTTATAACTATAGAATATATGAACTAAGTACAATTATCTTATTACCTAACATACCGGCCACCTTGAAGTTATAAACTTCAATATAGAGAGAAAATGAAAAGATTACACACAACATATAAAGGGTGATGAGTTACATGACAAAGAGCTTATTATTAAGTTATACTAAATTCTTAGAAGTTAAGAGTCCACCTAGTTTAGTGGCAGAGGAAAGACTTTGATTGCAGGTCGAGTGTAAGTCCCTAAAGGCGTCTTGATTGTGACCACTCGCACAGCGCCATCAGGTCCAGGGTGAACGTCAGTGATACGTCCAAGAGGCCAGGTAAGAGGTGGTATCGGTGATTGCACCAAGACGAGATCTCCAATTTTGAGGTTCTCCTGGGGATTGCTCCATTTGGAACGTTGTTGTAGAGAGTGGAGGTATTCCAATTGCCAGCGATGCCAGATGCGTTGGTGAAAGGCCTGGACTAGTTGCCAATGGTGAAGTCGGTTGGTAGGAACATCAGAGAGATCGGGTTCTGGTAGGGCAGCCAGAGGAGCACCAATCAGGAAGTGACCAGGTGTTAAAGCTGAGGTTTCAGAAGGGTCTGAGCTGAGAGCAGTAAGTGGTCGAGAATTTAGCATTGCCTCTACTTGAATTGATAGTCTGAAATTGTGGTAGGGTAAGCACGGTTTCATTGATCACTCGTTTGAGATGGTATTTTGCACTTTTAACTGCACTTTCCCACAGCCCGCCCTGATGAGATGCAGCTGGTGGGTTAAAATGGAACGTAATTCCTCGGGAGGAGGTAAAATGAACAATTTTGTCCTGTGCAACAGATGAGAGAGTTGATTCACGAATCACCTTTTGTAGTACTGAGTCTGCACCTACGAAGTTAGTTCCGCAGTCTGAGTAGATGTTTGAGCACAGACCACGTCGAGACACAAAACGTGTGAGAGAGGCAATAAAACCTTCTGTAGTGAGATCAGTCACTTCTCCGCTAGAAGATTCACAGCGGAAATACACTATTGCGGCATAACCACATTCTGAGGCATCAGAAAAGCCATGTAATTCAATTACATTAGCGTGGGCTAGCGGAAATGCTCGAGGCATCTTGAGTTAAGAGAGGTAACTACCAGTGTCATTAATGAATAATTGCCTTTGCCTTTTATCGGCGAGATCAGGGGGGAGAGCATCGTCTCACTTTAGGCCTTGAGCCCATAGGAGCTGCATATAGCATTTAGCTACCATGATTAATGGAGCTAGAAAACCGCAGGGATCGTACAATTTTGCAATGAGGCTTAATACAGAGCGTTTGGTTAATTTGTCTGTTTGATATTGAAAAGAATAGCGAAAACAATCTTCCTCAGGGGACCAGTGCATACCCAGGATGGAGAACTGATGAAGTTGTGCTTCTTGCAAGAAACTAGGAGTCTCTAGATGTTCCGAAGGGAACCTGTCGAGGAGCTGGTTGGAGTTGGACGCCCACTTCCGAAGTTCGAAGCCGCCACGACCTAAGAGTTGGATGAGCTGGTCTTGAAGTTCAAGAGCCGCCTCCACGGAGTCTGCACCAGTGACAATATCATCCACGTAGGTATGATGACGTAGTGAGTTAGCTGCCTGAGGAAAGTCAGCACCTTCATCCTCCGCAAGTTGAGTCAGAGTTTTAATTGCTAAGTATGGAGAGCTGTTCATCCCGTAGGTGACAGTGGTGAGTTTGAATGTGGATATTTTTGCGGAAGGACCATCACGCCATAAAATGAGTTGAAAATGTTGATCGTCAGGATGGATTTTTATTTGACGAAACATCTGGCGTATGTCACATGAAAACACTATTTTATGAGACCGTAAGTTCAAAATAATGTCACAAATATCAGTCTGTAACTTTCTACCGGTGAAAAGAATATCATTGAGAGAGTAACCAGAACTGGTGTTGCTACTGGCGTCAAACACAGTCCTAAGTTTTGTTGTACTGCTAGAGTCTTTCAATACACCATGATGAGGGAGATAATAGTGAGGGATGTCATCAACATGGTCTATTTTAATCATGTTACCGAGAGCTCGATATTCAGAGATGAAAGAGCGGTAAAGCTGAGCAAACTGAGGTTGTGCGTTAAATTTTTGTTCAAGAGACAGTAAACGCTTTTCAGCAGTACCCCGAGAGAGGCCAAGAGCAGAGGGATCCGTTCTGAATGGAAGTCGCACAACATAGCGACCAGTTGAGTCACGAGTATGAGTCTTTACAAAGTATTCGTCACAAGTTATCTCTTCTTGTGATTTAACACTGATGGGTGGTGCTTCTTCTTGTTGCCAGAATCGTTGTAGAGATGAGTGCAAGAGATCATCACTAGTAGACAGAAGAGATATTGAGAAGCTGACCGCAGCATCCGTAGTCGAAGCACAAGGAGCTTGACCCATGAGTATGTAGCCGAAGTGTGTGCCTATCACATGAGGCATGTGAGGCCCAAGCGAATAATTCTCTTGAGTAAGAATTAGAGGTAATAGAGAGCTACCTATTAATACATCAATGCCACCAGGTAAGTGGAAGGAAGGGTCAGCGAGTGTATAAGGCTTGACCTTGTCCCACACATCAGAAGCGATACGAGTGCGTGGTAAATCCACGGAGATTTTATCTAAAATGTGAAACTGATGTTTGTTGGCCAATTTGTGGCCAGAGAGCGTTTCCAAATTTAGATACATTGCTCCCTTTGTAGAGGAGGAGTTTTGAGCGAGTCCAGATATTTTTAGATTTGAAGCATGTCGCTTGTCGTTCAAGATATTAGCGGCACGTTCAGAGAGAAGTTCACACATAGAGCCCGTGTCAAGTAATGCTTTAAAAACATGAGAAATTCCTTGAGAGGTGGTTAGCTTAATTAAAGCTGTACCGAGTAACACCGTGTAATTAGATGAAGAGAGAGAGTTAGAGCTATTTTGGGCAGTGCAATTTAATACATCAGCAGAAGAGACAAAGAGAGATGAAGTTGTAGCTATATCTCTAGAAGTAACATTAGGTTGATCTTGAGGTCTATAGGACGTATGACTATCTCGAGAGGGTTGACGAGAGAGATTAACATCAAAATGTAACATTGTATGATGTCGCTTGTTAATGTGCGACACGTTGATTGAGACTGACAATCTTTCGAGCGGTGATTACCAAGGCATGAGAAACAACGTTGGTGTTTTTTTACTAATTCATATCTTTCATGAGGTGAGTTCTTTTTAAAGGTATCACAAGCATATATTTTGTGACCTGTTTTATTACAAGCAAAACATTGCCAAGCCTTGTGTTTATTAGTTCCCGTCTGTGACTGAGAACTGGTTTGTGTCGTGATCATAGAGACACCACTGTGTGAAGAATTCATCCTTTTTACCAAAGCGTGTTTTTGTTGAGTTTGTAACCATGATGAGATATTTTTGTTCACAAAAGGAAAGTTGTGTATATTAGCGTCTTCAGGTTGCGAGCACTCAATGTTCAAATATTTTATTATTTCTTCCACACTAGGTAAAGAGTGAGGACTAAAGTCTTCATTCGCATTATATCGAAAACTTTCAAGTTTTTTTACAGAGCTCATTGTCAAGTTTACGCAACAATAATGCAGATAAAAGTGAGTTATTTTGAGTCACATCACATCCTAATGCCTTCAAGGCTTGTGAATGTTCAGTAAAAATGTTCACGAATTGACGAAGTCCCTTCAAAGAGGTAGCACTAACAGCAGGTAAGTCTAAGAGTTGATTGAGGTGTAGAGATTGCAACCTGCGATTATTGTGATATCTATCTCGTAGTAAATTATAGGCCACGAGATAATTAGGTGCGGAGAGAGTTAAACTTTTTACTAATGTTAAAGCATCACCTTGTAACACACTGAGTAAGTATTGGAACTTAGCCACACTGGAAAGGCTTGCATTACGATGAATCGTCGTATCAAACAGATTAATAAAACTTGTCCACGTTAGTGGGTCACCAGAAAACTTTTGCAGGTCTATTTTTGGTAACCTGACTAGAGAGGATCCAGAATGTGAAACAGTACTGCTATCACTCAGTGAGCTAGGTGTTTTTGGTTCGACAGTCTTTAAGATTTTTTTGATTTTTTTAAAAATATGTTATAAAACGAATACTGTAGGAATGAGGATACAAATCGAATTTTCATTTAGTTTGAAGAAATTATTATAACTATAACTATAGTCACTATTTACAAAATAGGAAGTCGGTTTCACCAATTACATAAAACTAATACATAACATTATACATATCCAGAATATATAGGAGCCTTATTATTTTAGTCGTTACACTGTTAGTTTTAATAATATTTAATTACTGTTCAGTAAGTGATGCGTCCCGTAGGACCAAAAATGTCTGGGGGTTTGAGAGGACCAAAAATGTTCAAAGAGTGAGTGCGAGTAGAGAATGCTAATAAGCACGGAGGACCACTGCTCTTCCGGAGCAGACGTAAGAATCAACTAATGAGAGAGATTAATAAATTGATCAGAGAGAATTAACTCACCACTGAGCTTGGTTGAACACTAATCCAGCAGGAGTAGTTGGAGACACTTGTGGTAATCCAGTCCACCTTCCTTGATCACAGTCCTAGAGCACATAAGAGTAGTCGCGGAAGTACGAACGCTTCGAGAGTCCAGTAGACCGATCACGTACCGCACAAATGAAGTTCTTGAAGGTCTGGATGAGTAGCACAAAGTTAGAGAAAAGTAACAAAGTTAGAGAGAGTTAGAATCTAAAGCACACAAACTAATTGGTGAGTTGGAGAAAGAGACCACGCGAGAGAGGTGTTTGTACATCGAGAGCTTCTTGCGTTCTAATGGATTGAGACTAAGCGAGAGAGAGCCGAAACACACTTTGAGCGAGAGACACTTTGAGAGAGCCGAAAGTGCCGTGCTGTCTGGGGCGAAAACGTCGCCTCGCATCGCCTCAGGCGAGTGTAATTCTAGACCACCAATGAGAGCCCGAGTTTGAGGTGGCGTGATGGTTATTCTGAGGGCAGATAACCCTCTCTCTCTCTTGGTTTCGGTGAGAATGTGAAATACCAAAAATTCAATTCTTATAACTATAGAATATATGAACTAAGTACAATTATCTTATTACCTAACAATTACTTTAGTTGTCTTAATTTAAACCCGGTATACTTTTAATTTAAAACCGGTAAATCACATAGGTTATATCATAAACATATAACAGCCTGAGATGACTTGTGCCTTCAATAAACTAGTTTAACTAGATTGTTTAAATTCTGGCAGTTGATTGTTTGTAATATGTTAGCAGTTGTTTGAATAAGTAAACGGTACAGAGCTAATATAATACACTTTGAAATATATTTATTGCCAAATTAACTTATATTTTGAGCGTTAATAGCTTTTTCATGAACAGAAATAGCAAAATGTTTTTCCGTAATAACAATGACTTACCTTCATGGCAATTATTTTAAATAAAGTTGAACTTAGTTTTGAAAATGCCTTAAATTATGCGAGATAACAGGTTGAAAAAGTTACTTAATTTACAGCAAAAATGAGAAAAGTTAAACAAGATTGTGAAACTGCCACAAACATTGTTAATACAAGTAGATCTAGGGGCTAGATTACTCAAAAAACATTTGTTTAATGAAGCTAATAGGGTTTCCTCATAAAACATTTCAATAAATTTACTATAAATATCTATCAATAAAATTAAAATAAATGGCAATACTATTCTTGAGAACTACTTTTAAACACCTGTTACACTGTCTCTCAAATGATTATCATTTTTTCATATATCATAGATGTGTAATTGTTATGTATGAATTATTCTATGTTATGTATGGAAAATGGTGTTCAACAACTCAATTTATAGGCCTATGATCACGTGACCCCATTGGCTGCTGTAATATTATTGGTTAACCCCTATTGGCTGTTACTTCTGTTCTTTTTAGTTGCTGAAAATACATTATTAAAAACTATTTCAGAATGAAAATTAACCTGTTCATTCATTAATTTATCACGATCCTTACATTTTTCTTTAGAAATAAATAACTCTTCCCAATCCATTCCCATTTTCCATTCTTTTTTTAATCTCTCTGGTCTGAGGAAGGTGAGCGTGGTTCACTGAAATCGATCACCATAATATTTGTGCATTTTGTACTTGTATTGTTATATATTTGTGCATTTTGTGCTTATATTGTAATACATTTGTGTTGTGTAACGTTTACTTCTATTGTACATGTACCAACACGTATTATGCTAATTAAAAAGCTATTTGATATTATGTATGAATATTATTATATAATCTGTTTAGTCACTTAAAACTACCTGTGTAGCTCAAATGATTATACTGAATGTTTATGAAACAATATTGCGTGATTGTAACTTCAAAAATACAAAGAACATACAATTAAATAAATAAATTTATAATAAATGACTGTAATAACTTAATTGATTACATATATTGTTTTTATTTTCTCAATATTTACCATAATCTGTTCCAGGACTAAAAATTTGACTACAGAAAGTACTACAGAAAATTTGACTACTTTTAATACCAGAAAGTAAAATTATATTTACTAAGAGGGTTTTAAGAATTTAATAATCCATTTCTTATTTGTTACATGAATTTAGAGTCATTGATCTCATTTCCGCTTTATAACATATTAGAGGACATCCACGCACGCTTCACGTGCAAATTTCGTTAACTCTAAATAATGTTTGCAAATGATTGCCCACGCTCCTGCGGGCGAATCATTTGCAAAAACTGTTTTATATGGAAATGTTACCACAGACCTGTGTTAGTTGGTCATCAGTTTTATTCCTTCATCCCTCCGGTCTGAAGGTAGAAAACGTAGATTACTGAACAAATCATCATACTGTTTCTACGTTGTACATTTATATTGTCACATTTTGTATATATTAATAAACTTATACTTTTAGGGTATATAATGTGAAACTTATTTT
>JAQJVL010009268.1:0-16567 GCA_035578905.1 Stictocephala bisonia
GTTGACTACAAAAATTCAAAATTCCATACTTGAACTGGAAAACAAATTGAAAGAAAAAGAAGAATTTATATCCATGCTAACTGGAGAAAACAATGAGCTTCATCAAACATGAGTAAAAAATTAGAGAAGGAGAAGGTTTTAAGGGGGGATTTAATCCAGCAGGCAGAAGCTGATAATTTAAGCTATAACATTGAAATTAAAATTCTGCAAATTAAATTTCAGGAAACTATAAAAATGGCAGACGAAGTTAAAAAAATATGGAAAATAGGATAGATAACTTACTAAAATAAGAATAATCACTTAGGGATGAGTTGAATCTCAAGGTCTCTATGACATTGACCATGGAGAGTGACTTAAAGGAACTCCTAAATAAACTCACCAAGCAAGAAGCAATAACAAGGTCAAGTATATCAAATTTTCATAGTAAAATCAAAACCCACTGTAAGGATGCTCCATTTTATGGAAACCAACAAAATAATTGTCTCTTAAAAGAAACAAATACATCAGTATGTACCATGACTAAACATTTGACTAATTCAAAATGGAAAACACCGACTGCAGGAATCAGACAAACCTGTACAGAAAAACTGGCCATATCAGGGCCGCCCAGAGGGTGGGTGGGGGGGGCAAAAGGGGCAGATAGCCCCCGGGGCCACACAGACTTAGTTCACAGGGGGGCCACATTTCATGCAACAAAAAAGAAAATACTTAATAATCAACTAGATAAGAAACGATTCAGGCCTGTATCAAAATATCAAAAGTAATATTAGGCCAGATAAATCTTCCAGTTTTAGTTTTAAAACGTTTAAACTAAACCATTGGTTTTATAGCAACCAGGGAGCCTTTTGGAGCAAGTTGTACACTGGTCTTTGAAGTTTGTCAGCGGTCGACATAGTGGTGTGACAGCATACGCTCTGGTTGGTGTGTGACTGCAACTGTACCCCTCGCCAGTTGTCTTGTTTGCGAACAAGTGTAAAGGCATGCAGCTTGTGAACACAACATAATATAAATTCCAGTTTGTGAACATATAAATATACTTGAGTGGTGTGGACAGTGGGCCACCTCTATGAGATGTCCTGTTTTCGTACACTATTTATATAAAACATGTCAAAAGACCCACTAACTTTACATTTGTATTACTCAAAACTCTGTTTTTGGGCGTGTTTAATACAAGGTGGACAGGAACGTTTCTGTATGTTTTATTTTTTAACTTTAATTTCAAAAGTATATACTACTTCAAACAAAATTGTTATACTTGTCCTAAATTCAACTCTATCTTGGCTTTTAGTGGTAGGAAAATCAATCGCTTGGTCACGTTACTATCCTTACAAAACCATTAGTTATGATATATTACTATTATAAACTTAAGATAATACAGCAATTGTGAATTGATTTGTATTTGTAGTGGTTTGTTGATTAAGCTTTTATCCTTATTTTGTATTTTTTCACAAATTCTGTTTATGTAGATAAATAATCTTGATTTAGTGTTTCGAAAATCCCTTGACTCATCGTAGCAAAATAATAGATCTATATAATGTGAAAACGAGTGATCAGTAACCTGCGGCCTAAAGTATGCAAATTAATAAATTGTAATAAAAAAAGTGGAAGCCTAAGAACAACACAATTAAATAAGCAAACAAAATTACAGTAGAAACATTTTAAATCTTTCATTTTAAAAAGGTCGAAAAGTCTTTATGAGAAAAGGTTCTTACATACTTGGTTTCAAAGCTGGTAGTAGGCGGCGGCACTCAGATCGAACGTGGTAACGTTGCACCCTTTCCCGGCACTGATCAGCTAATTTTTCAATATATGCACTAAATTTAAGAAATAGTAGTCGTATTTCAGTAGTAACTGTGTTTTGCACCCATATAACCCGCAGGCAAAATATACAATGTTGTAACAACGTGGCTGGAAGAGTTCAATTAATTGTCATGAAGAGTAGATCGGGGACATCGTCAATCATTAGTCTGTTTGTTTACTGTCGTCCAGTAAAGAAATATTTTGTGATTGTTGTATTTTATAGTGATATTTCTGTAATTTATGCGTTCTTTTGGATTTCCTAGTAAACTACTATAATTATCAATTAATTTAATTTGCTATGATTCATATTCCATTTAAAGATTTTGAGAGAACAAAAAGCTAAAGTATAGGCCCAGTAATTAATTTATGGTAACGTTTTATTGAAATGTATAAAAATAGACTATAAATGTTTCAATATAGTATTGTAATATACTGCAAAATAAATTAAATATTTTTACAGTATAAAAAGAATAAATTAACGATGAAGCCACTAAATTACAGTAGATTTCTAGGTACTTAAATCTGGTAAATATGCATACACCACCACTCGACTACTGGATGTGCAACAATATGTGTGTATGATGCATTACATTCAACTTGCCCTACGCTATCGCGGGAGGAATTGCGTGGGCATGATCTTGTCTAAAAATTATAATTTTGTTACGTTCTGTACTATCCGGATTCATCTTCCATCATATTTAACCGGTTAACCAGAGTTTACTGTACATGCATTTTTTTTACTTTCTCTCTACTGTAATGTTTCCTTTGACATTTTAAATTTACTAGTTACTATGCCATGGATGTTCGTAAAGACATTTTACCAATATATCATAACATAGAAATTAGAAATTTCTTTATTTTGAAAATTAATTATACAATTAATTTACAAAAAAACGCGAAGTTAGGGCCACATGGGCCTTTCTTACACTTAACCTTAAGTAAAATAACAATAAAGTATAATAACTAAATAAAGAAATGAAAAAACCATATTAAATAGTTATGTTATTCAAAAAAAAAAAAAAAAAAAAAAAAAAAAAAAAAAAAAAAACAACAACTTACTATTTAACTTAGCATGAACTTAAAAAAAAAAAAACAGTTTTAAAAACATACATTTTACATTATTACACTTCACATGAACATACTGTACAACAATAATAATTTGAGTAAAACAGAGCATTGCAAAAATTTTTAAATATGTTTTTCCATTCATACATCCTCTCATTCATACCGCTCGCTACCAACTCCACCCCAGCAGAGCCCAAGCCCTAAGACGAACCGGCCGAAATCATCCGCTCCATGAAATGTTGTTTTAAAGACACCACAAACCGGGAACGGCTAGGGATTAAGGTAATATTTATCGGGAGGGAGTTCCATAAGCGACACGCCGTTATTGTGAAAGATTTGTCGTATGCAGCTGTTCTGTGATGGGGCATGCGCAAAAGTGAAGATCCCGATCTTGATCCACTTGAACTTCTTTCCGCCACGTACTCAAAATCTTTAAAAAAATATTTTGGTGATTTTTTGGTGATGAAAGAATGAGTAAAAGAGAGAATTTTGATAGACCTCTGATCAGATAGTTTCAAAATTTTAGACTGGATATAGTATGGAGTTATATGCTCATCTCTCCGTATGTTAAAAGTGAAACGGAGGCAGTAATTTTGAGTCCTTTGCAGTCTTTCACTAAGTGACACAGTCATGTCATTGAGTACTGAGTTACAGTAAGTAAAGTAGGGAAATATGAGTGATTTGACTAGGATCAGTTTGATTTCTGCAGGTAGAAAGTGTTGAAGTCTTTTTAGCGAGTGCATTCCTGCAAATACTCTGTTGCATGTCTCGACAACGGCTTCGTTCCAAGTAAGAGTAGTGTTGATTGTTACCCCAAGACTTTTTACCTTGCTACAAAAAGGAACAGCTTGTCCATTTACACTTATCTCTTGTAGGGTATCATGGTTGATTGCATTTCTGAGCCGGGAATGACTTATGATAATTGGCTTCGTCTTGCTGCTATTCAGATTAAGACCATTCTTTTCCGCCCATTTAACTATATTGGATATATCAGCATTCATCATCTGAATAGAGTCGTTTACCATGTTTGGACAAAAATGCAGGTATATTTGGAGATCGTCGGCGTACATGTGATATTTACAATGAGTGATGCTTGAAGTTATGTCATTGACATAGAGGACATACAACAAAGGGCCCAGTTTAGAGCCTTGGGGCACACCACAAGTAACATGTTCCCAGTCAGATGTCTCGTCACCGATCTGTACACACTGCCGCCTGCCGGAAAGATATGACCTTAGCCAGGAAACTACTTGGTCAGAAAACCCTAATGCCCTCAATTTTACAAGAAGAAGTTGATGATTTAAACAATCGAAAGCTTTTGAGAAATCAAAGAGAGTAAGAATAGTTCCCTGACTAGAATCCATCGCTTTACGTATGTCATCAGTAATTCGAAGAAGAGCTGTTTCTGTACTGAGAGTAGTGCGGAAGCCCGACTGGAAATCATTAAAAATATTCTGGTTTGTTAAGTATTCAGTAATTTGACAGTGAATTACTCTTTCAAGACCTTTAGATAAAGCGGGCAAGATACTGATTGGCCTGAAGTCTTGGCAGGTGGAAGGAGTTGAGGTCTTTTGCAAAGGACGAACAAGGGCAGACTTCCACTGACAAGGAAAAATGCAATTTCTGAGAGATCTATTAAAAATAGTTGTGATTATAGGTAATGTGACAAACAAGATATCTTTTACAAAACGGATGGGAATACTATCTGAACCTACAGCATTACTGGTTATACGACGAATAGCTCTCAAAACATCAATTTGAATAACAGGTTTGAAAGCAAATTCACAGAACCCCGCTTGCATAACTCTTGGAGCATACGAAAACTCTTGGATGTGTTTATCTACTGCATTTTGGCTATTCGTTTGACCACACGAAGTGAAAAACCTATTTAAATCATTTAATGGCACATTGACTGAATGAGATTCTCTCTGTTTTCCTAAGCAAAGCCCTTTGATTTTACGCCACATATCTTGGGAGGATTGCTTTTGTGTTTGAAAAAGTCTGTAAGTGTATTGTAAACTAGAATTTCTCAGAAGCTGTTTGACTCTATTTCTCAGAAGGCGATATTGTGTCATAACTTCATTATTGTTAGATTTTTTGCTTTTCTGAACAAGGAATCACGTTGGGCCATAAGACAGCGGATTTCTGCGTTGATCCAGGGCACAGGGTGGTTTTTTGAGATTCGCTTTGTGACAACAGGTGCGTATTTGTTATATAATGATAGAATAATGCGATTGAATTCTTCAACCATGTCTTCAACATTTGGAAAAGCGTCGATGTCGTGCCATGGGCTATTTAGAACATCTGCCATGAAGGCAACCTCATTCAATTTATTGAAATCTCTGTAGCTGATGAACTTAGTAGCAGCCTTAGGAACTTTGACAGAAGACACACAGTAGATAAGATCGTGTTTTGACACGGACGGGACTGGAAGCTGCCCATGGTGGACGATGTCTTGTGGGTCAGAAACAACAATAAGATCAATCAGTGTGTCAGCCTCGTGGTGTGTAGGTTCTAGTGGCAGTATAGTCAGGTTGCATGATTCGAACATAGTAGTGAGTAGTCTGTAGTCGTATCGTTGTTTGTCCTTAAGTAAGTCAGTGTTGTAGTCACCCATGAGCAAAACTCGACTATATCCTGGCATTAACCGAACAAGAACATTTTCAAAATCAGCCAGGTGACCAACCTTGGGTGGGCGGTAGCACACCCCAAGTAACAGTACATCTGCACCCGACAGTATAACTTCAATGAATAAAAATTCAGGCTTTGTCGAGTATTCAGATGGCTAAGTGCAGACCAACTTCGTCTTGAGATCTTCTCTTACGTATACGGCCATTCCCCCACCAATTTTATTTAGCCTATCATTCCTAAAAATAGTATAACCAGGCAAGGCCACTTCCGTTGACTGAATACTCCGCTTAAGCCAAGATTCCGAAACACCTATCAAGTCAAAGCTGCGATTTTTAAATATTTCTTTGATCTCAAAAATATGACCCATTAATGACTGAGCGTTAATATGTGCGAATTTGAGGTGTTTATGGTAGGGAGATAAGGAGTGAGATAAGATATCAGCTGTGCGCAGAGGTGAAGGTGAGGATGGCGCGGGGAGGGGGAGCTGCCAGCCGGTATTGTGGCTGTCCTTGTTGTGCTGTGCTATCCTGGATCAGCTGACCCCGCCAGAACAAAGAAGATAGCAAACACATTCACACACACATTCACATAAACGTTTTTACAATTTTGAAATTTGAAACAAAATAACAATGTATTTAGCTTTAAATTTGCTATTTGACTCATATTTTCTTTCCATAACACGTAATTTTCTGTCAGCTCCAAATATTTATAATTTTCACAATTGGTCCTGTTAAATTATTTAAGCTATATTTATTTGTTTTGGTACTCAAATTCAAGAATGAGGGCAAGCACACCTAACAATTTAATGATATATGATTAATAGATTAACAAACATTGGAAATCGGATCCATCAAATCTCGGTTTAAACAATTTGAAAAGAAATTTGAAATACAAGTCTTTCATAGTCTTAACATAGGTCCTAATGAAAAGAGGGCTCTTAAGTACACCGTTAATAGATAAAACAGCTTCATCATTGTTCAGATTTGTACAACTCCTTTTGAATAATATTTATTTTGTGACATTTACTTGTTGTAACTCTTTTATTGTCTGGTTTCATTTAACCTGAAACTGTAACAGGAACAGGGGTGTATTCTCAAAATATTCAGTAGAGTAGCTCTTGATTAAAAACCAATTATGTCCACGTACAGATTGTTCCAAACAAATAGCATAATTGATTAATGTTGTCATTCATTAACATAACAAATCTACGACCAATCAAAATAGTTTTCATAATTTTTTACTGTCACAGACGAACGAGTAAGCCATTTATATTTTTGACAATCATTAATACAGTATTTATTTATTGTTTATTGCGTGATAAGTGAAATTAACTAAGATTGAACCACTGTACGTGTATTGTTGAGCGGGAGGCACTGTTCGTGAATGGGTACGTGGGTGTGTCAATACCACTGTCACTGTACGGACGTGTACACTGTGATATACATCAATGATATAGTATCCAATTTGACAGACATAAATTTTACTATGTTTTATGCTGAGAAAATTGAGTTGGTACAAAATTCCTTTTATGCCTGTGAAATAAAAATTGAATAGTTTTAAAGTTTAGCACAAAGACAAACTAAAATCACGAATATAAACTAGATGTTTTAATGTCCAACAACAATAAGCTACGTACCCAGTGGTCTACAACCTGTTTTGAAAACAATAACACAACCTCAACTCTCAGTTGACTGTTTTTAAAGCACTAGATGTTCGCGCTCGCCAAATTATTTTACTTCGTGAATATTCGGCCACTTACTCTTTAGTTAGCGAAGCCAAGTGGCATATACAAATTTATTAGTCCCTCCCTCCCTCACCCACAGCTAATATCATTGGCGAGGATGGATGGCTCCTCAACTGGCGATCGAAGAGCTGCTCTGCGCCCAACTATGCAACTGACTTTGCAACTGACTGTGGCATTGCTTGGTTCGTTATTATTTATTTAATATTAAAGAATAGCAGTTTAGTTATAAGAGATTAATGTTATTGTAGCGGTAATACTTAAGGAAATGTTTTAAAAAGTATATGACAATTAGATGAAAAACTTACCGGAGCTTCGCAGCTAGCCCTGAGAAAACGTCCATAAACAAGAATCTTATTTACAATAGTAATCTAACGAAAGAGATGGTAAGAATATCGTAGAATGTATGCTAAAAGTAAAATATCAATTATAGTATATTTGACAATCAGAGTAATTAAATTTATTTTGAAGTGAAGAAAGGGGCCACATGGTAAACTTTGCCCCGGGGCCACCAAAAGTCTCTGGGTGGCCCTGGCCATATCACTAACTAAAGTTATGATTAATCCAAATTGGGAAATACTGACTGCAGGAATCAGACAAACCTGTACAGAAAAACGGGCCTTATCACCAACTAAAGTTTCAACTAATCCAAACTGGAAAACACCGACTGCAGGAATCAGGCAAACCTGTACAGAAAAACTGACAACAACCCCTATGAATAATACCTCTGAAATGAAAATCGTACAGGGCAAAGGACAAATTAAGAAAAGAAACCCTCCAATGTATGCTCTGAAGCATCCAGAATATCAAAGCCTTGAAAAATATTTTGAAAAAACATGGAATTTTTTTAAAACCTAAGCAAAACACCAACTAAGCCGACAAGTACTACGCATCACCTAAATAGCAATATCTTTTTTAGAAAAAAATATGAGAACCACAACAAACACAAGCACATAACCATCTAAACACAAAACATCTGAGTCAGTCAAAGAAAATCCTAACCCTTTTACATCGTTTTGACAGACTGTTCAATAAAATTGATCTCATGAATGAACTGCTACATAATACTAAACCAGACATCCTAATCTTAACAGAACATGAGTTGACTAGCACAAACTTAGAGAATACTAGACTAGACGGATTCAAACTGTCAGAATTCTTCTCAAGAAAGCATAACCAAAAAGGAGGTGTTGCAATATATACAAATGAGCAATTAAAATGCGAAATAAGTACCCTTGATGCAAATATTTACAGCGTAGAACTTGTATGTGAGATGGCAGGTATAAAACTTAAGTTTAAGAAAGAACATTTCTATATTGTGGGAATCTATAGACCAGACAGAGATTTTGACAAAGGAATGGATGCTTTCTCTAATGTCCTCAACAAAATCCCAACCTGGAAGAGCTCTGTCATCATTATGGGTGGTGACGTATATGTGAACTCATTGAAAGCTGGAAAAAATGAGCAAGAATTAAATAATATTCTCTCAAGTTACAACATCTCGAGGCTTAATCTACCACCTACTCGTGTAACACCAACAAGTGAAACCTCGATTGATATTATAGCCACAAATCTACCTACAAATGAGCTAACAACCAGAGTACTACAAACTTTCATATCCGACCACACAAACCAGGCCTGTTCAATAAATTTATCAAATATTAAAGTGTATCTCCCAACAACCACTCAGAGGAACCTGAGTGAGCAGAATCTTCAGATAATTAAAAACCTACTGGAGCGGCAAAACTGGGACGATGTCTACAATGAAATTTCTCCAGATGCAGCTTATAACAATTTCATTGGAATAGTTACATATTATTTAAACTACGTCAGCCCAAAAACAAAAACAAGAAAAAGAAGGAAGAATAATAAACATCACATAAACGACCCTGAAATTATAAATATGAAGAATAACTTCCTCAAAGCTAATGAAGCCTATCTCCTATCTGAATCTGAGGACGCAAAGCTCTAGCTTCTACTTTAAAAAAGGAATATGATTTAATGCTAAAAAAATCTAGAAAAAATAATATACCAAAGTAATCAAAGCAAAATCATGTGGAACATCATCAATTCAAACAGGAGAGATAAAACTAAGACTGAACCCCTAAAACTTGAAATAAATGGGGAAGTTACAAAAGACCCTAATAAAATTGCTGAATAGTTTAACACCTATTTCGTTAATAGCTGAAAATATTCTTCCCCACCAGCAGAACAACCAATTATACTCTCAACAAGGGCTGCAATCATCAACAATTGAAAATAATCTTGTTTTATGGCCAAAAACAAGAAGAAGTACTAAAAAACCACACAAAATTTGAAACCTAAAAACTCAGCTGAACTGGATGAAATATCTGCTAAACTGATCAAGATCTGTGCTCAAGCACTAGCTTGTCCGCTAACTGATGTAATAAATAAATCTTTTGCACAAGGGGTTTTTCCTACTAAACTTAAAATAGCAAGTGTATCCTAAGCTGAAAAAAGGCAGTGCTAAACAACAAGAAAATTATTGCTCCATCTCAGTGCTGCCCACATTCTCAAAAATCTTTCAAAAGATTGCTCTGAAAATACTCCTCGAACACCTGGAAAGGAACAACTTGCTTCCACATAAACAGTATGGCTTCAGAACTGGAAAATCTACAGCAACAGCATTAGCAGAGCTATCAGAATTTATTGCGACTTCCATTGACTCTGGAGGTACAATTTCAACTATTTTCTTGGATTACACGAAAGCATCTGACTGTCTCGGACACGATCTGCTTCACAGTAAGCTAGAGCTGATGGGAGTAAGAGGACTTGCTGCTAGATGGTTTAGAAGCTATCTACATGGGCAATCACAGGTTGTAGAAGTCGTGACAACTGAATATGGAAAAAAAAAAAAAAAAAAAAAAAAAAAAAAAAAAAAACTATCTCCAGCCCACTAATAATTAAAAGAGGAGTACTCCAAGGGTCAGTTCTTGGTCCTACACTTTTCATTATCTTTGTAAATGATTTACCTTCCTACCTTAAAGATTTCTGCGATTTCATCATGTACGCTGATGACACGGCTTTACTGCTAAAAAGTCAAACACCAGAGAATCTTGGAAGTTCAGACGTATGTAGCAGTAAATATGGCTAAACAGTACTGTCAAATAAATCAACTTTCTTTAAACAAAGAAAAGCCAACAGTTGCTGCTTGGAAGAGGAAAGGACCAAGTTACTGAACTTATAGAACTAGAACTTGTAAATGAAACAAAATACCTTGGGTTGACCATTAACAATATATTTACTTGGAACAGTCATGTGGCGCAGCTGTGTGGAAAACTCAGCTCTGGCCTTTATGTTTTGAAGAGAATAAAACAAGTATGCAATAGTGAGATTGTCAGACCAGCTTACCATGCACTGTTTGAATCTCAATTAAGATATGGGTCAATTGCCTGGGGAGGCTTAACTAAAGGAAACATGGATAAAATCCTCATCCAACAGAAAAAAGCGATATGCATACTTGCTGGTCTTAATGCTCAGGATACTTGTAGGAGTTCCGTTAAGGACCTAAAAATCCTTACAATCGTGGGACTATACATTATTGAAACATCCCTCTATGCCCTAACTAAAATTATCAAGAGAGGAGTTGATGTACACGTGTACCAAACGAGAACAGCATCCAATTACACTCTACCTGCTCACCGGTTGAAAATCTGTAAGTGGCAACCTAACTTATATGGGGGCTAAGTTCTTAAACATCCTGCCAGGAGAAGTCAAGAATGGAAATAACATCCAGATGACAAGAAAGAAGATCTATAGATGTCTGGTAGAACGTCCCTAGTACACCGTTGACGAATTTCTTAACCAAAATAGATTTGTATAGAATCACATCAAGATGCATGAATACTAAGCACAAATTGTTACTCTAACACTATTTGTAATCTCAGAGATAACAAATAAAGACATTTTCTATTCTATTTCTCCATTCCTTTTTTTTCATATCCTGATACGCCTCCTTTGATGTGGGCTTTTCTTGAAAACCTCCTATTAGCATATAGCTGTCAAGGCAGGTGTTTCTTAGGTTTTCTTTGGGAAGGCCATGTTCAGTTATTATTAAAAGGTCTGGCCTTTCATTGTCCAGAATGTGGGTCAGTCGATCTACCTTGTTAGCTAGCCAATTTATGTTCTGGTGTTCTAATTTAATGCTATTTTTTCATTAGGTGTTATTATTCTTTGTTGAGAGCTGAGTTCCAGAAAATACGGTTGAATATTTTTTGGTGTTTGTGCCTTTCTTTTTCGGCCTGAGTTTTGGCTAAAAATTGGCGCTCTTTTATTGGTTGTCCGGACTGTTTATTTGGTGGTATATTTGGAGTCATCTAGGGTTACTCTCTCCATCTGGTATGGGGGTGGGGCATTAGTGGGAGTGTTTATTTGTAGTCTGATGGCTTGGCAGTTTCTGGTGTATCACTGTGTGCCTTGAAAGTTGAACGAGAGGAGTTGGGAAAGCTCACTGAGGTTGGATGAGAGGCTGATGTGGAGTCAGCCTCATACCTTGCCAATCAAGGACTATACTTTAGTTTCCTTGTTAAATCAGCATGAAGAATCCTAGGTTAGAACACCAAATCTAAAGTCACACTGCTTATAACTAGGGCTGTGCGAGTAGTGATTTTTGAGTTCGAGTCGAGTCGTTGACATTTTTTTCGAGTATTGATTATTTGCGAGCGAGTATTTACAGAAGGATTTTCTGCTAACCCAAGACAACTGTAAAAGGCAGGCACCACCCTAAGGCTATGTTAAGTTTTGCCAGATTCGTAAATATATACATCTAAACTGAACACAATAATTTTGATTTGTTGTTTGTAACTGTAACATTTGATAAATAAAACTTTTTACTTCCTGCCTTCCGATATTTTTATGTGGCATTGTTTTGTTTTACCTTTTTCAGAACTAATATTATGTAAGAAATTAAGAAAGTATATTATTAATTGAAACAACGTGGATTTTAAAGATTTAATCTGTTCACTCATATCACAGATTAGATTTTCTATGCAAGCCAATTATACTGTTTCACAGCCGGCCGATATGTTTATCTGGTGGTTCAGTTCAAAGTTTACTGCGAAAACGTTGCATCCAACCAAACTGATGCTAAAATTTAGGAATCATCGCCAAATGCGGTAATTTGCTTTGAGAATTGCCTCCTCTCAACAAAAAATTGATTGTGTAAACGTCAAGAAGAGTGGATCTGTATTCTGTGGGTATTTAATTCAGTAATAACAAGGTTACAACTAACCGGAAATAAGCTCTGAATTATATAATCAAATTTCATAATCCGGATGACAAAGACTGTAGTTCAATCAATCGATAATAATAACTAAGCAGGTTTACTAAAAATAAATTTTACAGTCGCTTAGGATGAATTAGTTTTTAAATTATGATCGGTAATGAAATATGTGCAACTTGAAACTACTTCGATACATTAGGCTACACTGAACAACAGATAAATAATTATATCGTAACGAGAAATTCATTAAAACCTGGTGTAATCGAATGAAAACCCTACACGTAGTCGGCTAATATAATAGGTCTAGCCGATATTGGCGACGAGATGCAGTCTGAAATATGAGCTAAGTGCCAACTAGTGATACAGTGAAGTTTTTGGGTAGCTAAACTATAAACTTAAGAATAAAAAACGAAATGTTTGATAAGGCTTTGGTTCAATAAAATTATTTTCCGAATCTCTAAATTCGTCGTATTTTGTTTAGAAAAGGTCTTCCAACATGTTTCTCCCTCACTTGGGTTGATTCGTGATTTTTTTAAAGTTTACATCGACGTCAATGTGAACAGGGGACCGTTCAGTGAATTTACGAATCAAAATTATCGTACTTTAGCACCTTTTACACTCCAACTGTGTTATTGTCTAACCTAGTCAGAAAACCGTTTAACAATTTGACAGGAAAAAATATCGTATGTGCAAATGTTACACAGAGTTTTGGCGATCTAAGGTGTTTACGGAATAATAATTATTAGACGTTCGCCACCGATATATATATATATATATATATATATATACTATTTTATTTGACGGAAAATAAATCAATAATGTTGTGTCACACGCTGCTAGAACACCATTACCATATTTGATTTGATACGATACAGTATTTTCTTACGTCAAATCATTGGCTGATTCCCGGCTCAGATTAAAAACAAAATAGACCTTAATCGACTCGCAAGAAATATACGATAATTTCATTTCCGAAAAGGAGCTGAACGGTTCCTTGCAAGTACGTATTCTACAACCGAGATGAACTTTCACCTAGAAAAGATGGGAAGTTTGATTCTTGGGATGTAAAGTGACCCGTTCTCGGGACCCTTTTGCTTGAACGGTATTATTGATATGAACGAAAATATGCATAATTTCCACGGTGCACAGACTATTAGATTTGTATTGGTAACAGGTCTTTTTGAGCATCTTGAACCGGATCTCTCGTCACCTTTCTTGGGTCATAAAGACATTAACCAGCACTTCTGTTTTATTCACGCTATTTTAGGTTAGGTTACAAGTGACTAGTTGACTCGACAACCAACATGTGTGATCGCTACTACGGTAACTATTTACAGTGATCGCTACCTTCCTAGCTCTGTTGATAACTTTGAACTGAACTAGTTCAAATCATAATGAACGAACTCGATCACTACATCAACTAGTTCATTTGACTGTCGTCATGTACTACCTGTTCTTAGGCGTATTGTTTAGTTCATAATTACGCGTACCAAACTGATAACGTATGATAAAGAGTAAAATAAAACACAAACATTTTTTATTGATAACTTATAAAACTGTTTACTCTTAAATATAAATTAAGATGTAAATATGATATTTCGTGAAATACAACTACTCGATCGAACTTCAAGTAGTTTCGGGAGCTTGGAGCCGAGTTCGAGTAGTAAAATACTCGAAGTTTCGAGTACTCGCACATCCCTACTTATAACCCACCTATTTTAATTTCATTTATTTATGGTAGCATAAACAGACAAGTTTTGATTTAAGTTATGTTTTGTTGTTCATACAGTAATTATTTGCAGGTTAACAATTCTTAACCCTATATGGTGAATGCTAAATGACCCATTATGAACTCCCAACTGCACGGTGCTTCTTTTCAGCACTTCGCAAGCTTTTTTTGTAAAAATCATAAAAAAATACAAAATATGCTCCAAATGTCAATTTTATCATTTAGTTTTTCTTCTCAAGAACTGTACTTTCACATACTACAACCAAAACTTACAAAAAAAAAAAAAAAATTGTAAATAATTATTGTCTAGAAAATATTGAAAATTTTTTTTTAATTTTGTACGTTAATTATAACTTATAACCCTCCTTAGGAGCACTAAAAAATTGTTGTAAATAATTCCAAGATAGCCAAATTGTTTATTATTTTGTGCAATATAGTAATATGTTGTTACATTTTATATAAACTACTAGTTGTTCGTTAACATACGAGGGTTGTCTCAAAAGTAAGTTACACTATTTTATTAAAAGTATAAAAAACATCAGAAAATATTTTAAATGATATATTTTGAATAGTACAAGTTAACCTTATTTTTCTACATAATTTCCATGATTTTCTAAACATTTTTGGTAACGTGGTAACAGTTTTTTCAGTCCCTCATCATACCATTCTGCCGCCATATTGCTTAGCCAACTCTCAACCTCTTCTTTCAGCTCATCGTCATTTGCGAAGCGCCGACCTCCAAGATGTTGTTTGAGGTGTGGGAAAAGATGAAAGTCACTTGGTGCAAGGTCGGGGGAGTAAGGTGGATGTCCAAAAACATCCCATCGAAAATCTGTGAGCAGGTCTTGGGTCTGGCGAGCAGCATGTGGGCGAGCGTTGTCATGGAACAAAAAAACTTTTTTCGTCAACTTTCCTCTTCTTTTGTTCTGGATTGCTCTTCTCAGTTGTTCCAAAAGTTCACAATACCGTGCTGCTGTTATTGTAGTCCCACGAGGAAGGTAGTCGATCAATAACACACCTTTGTTGTCCCAAAAAACCGTCGCCATGATTTTTCCAGCGGATTCCACAACTTTCGCTTTTTTTGGTGTTGGTTTGTCCTTTCCTTTCCATACCATACTCTGTCTTTTCGATTCAGGCGTCCAATGATGGATCCAGGTCTCATCCCCAGTCACTATTCGATCGAATAAATTGTCTCCTTCATCATCGAAAAATTGTTGAAATTGCAAAGCAGCATCAACTCTCTGCTCTTTGTGCTGTTCTGTGAGAAGGCGTGGAACCCACCTTGCACACACTTTTGACAGATGAAGATCATCAGAAATAATCCTGTGGAGTGATGCACGGCTTATTTCCACATTAGAAGGCAGTTGACAAAGGATTTCGTCAAGAGTCGGGCGCCGATCGGTGTCAATGACCTTTCTGACATCTTCAACAACAGTTGCCGCGCGAGAAGTGGAGGGGCGGCCGCTTCGTTGTTCATCATGCAGTGTTGTCCGTCCTTCAATGAATGATTGACGCCAACGAGATACCATTGGCCTTGACATCACACCTTCACCATAAACACTACACAACTCATGATGAATTTCAGTAGCAGTTTTATTTTTTGCTGTTAAAAAACGAATAATAGCGCGAATTTCACAATCGGCGGTAGGAACAAGTGGTGTCTCCATATTGCCTGTAGTCTGACTGGCCGATCGATCGACGCACGCGCATAGGAATTTTACAGTGCTGCCACTACGCCCAGACGCAAATACTCCGCGACTCCCAGACTTCTGGCGCCAACAGAACGGCTTTAAAAAAATAGTGTAACTTACTTTTGAGACGACCCTCGTAAAACGCAAAAATGAAAAAATTTGCAAAGTTACAGTATGATCATTGTAGGTAATCAAATAATACATGTAAAAATTACCACTGAATTGACAAGGAAAAGTTGTTTAAGAAAAATTTTACCCCTACACAAAGTTTTATATTTTTAGTTTGTTGTGGAAAATAAAAATGTTACCACGGAAACAAAAAATTCTGTGACAAATTAGATAACAATCCATAAAAAAGGGGTGTGTATAATTTTTTGCTACATGAACTTTATTAGAACAATCTATTAGCTACAAGAAAATATAAAATATATGAAGTATAAAGTTATAAAATAGTAAAAAAATAATAACACAAAGTCAGTGTGCGCAAATTGTGTAACCGGCACTTTGAGCATATTGTAATCATAGTAAAAAATATTAAAATTTTTAGGATTTTTTCAGAGAACAAACATTGATAGAACAGATATTTCTGAATATAAATATAAAAAAAATTATATTTGTGACAAAAATAAAGTTTTGACATAGAATAATAACTTACTCATTTTAATTTT
>JAQJVL010009269.1:0-16563 GCA_035578905.1 Stictocephala bisonia
CATGAAAAATGTATTCATGTTATTTAACGTATTTTGAAAACGTATTCATGTTTTTTAACGTATCATGAATATTTATTCCTGTTATTTAACGTATTTTTAAAACGTATTCATGTTATTTAACGTATCATGAAAATGTATTCATGTTATTTAACGTATTTTGAAAACGTATTCATGTTATTTAACGTATCATGAAAATGTATTCATGTTATTTAACGCATTTTGAAAACGTATTCATGTTATTTAACATATCATGAAAATGTATTCATGTTATTTAACGTATGTTGAAAACGTATTCATGTTGTGTAACGTATCATGAAAATGTATTCATGTTATTTAACGTATTTTGAAAACGTATTCATGTTATTTAACGTATCATGAAAATGTATTCATGTTATTTAACGTATCGTGAAAACGTATTCATGTTGTGTAACGTATCGTGAAAACGTATTCATGTTATTTAACGTATCATGAAAATGTATTCATGTTATTTAACGTATTTTAAAATCGTATTCATGTTGTGTAACATATCGTGAAAACGTATTCATGTTATTTAACGTATCATGAAAATGTATTCATGTTACTTAACGTATTTTGAAATCGTATTCATGTTGTGTAATATATCGTGAAAATGTATTCATGTTATTTAATGTATCGTGAAAATGTATTCATGTTATTTAACGTATCCTGAAAACGTATTCATGTTGTGTAACATATCGTGAAAATGTATTCATGTTATTTAACGTATCGTGAAAACGTATTCATGTTGTTTAACGTATCATAAACATGTATAATTGTTGTTTAACGTATCGTACAAATTAAATAACATCTTTTAGATTTCCCATGTAAACCTTTATAATTATGTTCATACATTTCAAATTAGTTCTAATTATAAATATGGGACTTATGGTAATGAAGACATTTTATGAAACAGAATAATAATTAGCAGAGCAACAGTGAATAATTTATGTTTAGTATACACATTATAGAAATATCAATAAAACACCAATAGATGGTTATCAGTAGGTTAAATGGACATGCAATCATGTAATTTAGCATAGTTTGTAGATTCAAAGAGAATTTATTTGTAATTTAAAATGTGTATTTATGTATACTTTGCATTTTTAACACAAAATTAGCTTGTTGTCTACATTGTAAATCTATCCATTCAATAAATTTGAACAAATATTGGTATTTATATTGTTTTCATTTACTACATGTTATTCACATGAATATAGCATTTATTTTATGGATAATACTTCTCAAATCTTCTAAGCGTTTGGAAAACCCCAGATTTGGGTGTTATTTTTTATAGAGTATTATTTGTTATACCCATGAAAAATTATTTTTAATAAGGTAAATGATAGGTGATGACCAATTAAATAATGTACTAAAATGATAAATAACTAAATAATTTCACAGTAAATAACTCTGATTGCAATATAGTATCAACAAAATTGCAGTGTTAAATGGCAAACCTAAACATTTTCTAATTCAAACATTTAAAAAAATCTGACATTTGACTCTTATATAGTGCAACACAAGTAATCACTTATATTAATACATTTTACTAATATGTGCAGTGTTGGTTGGTAATAATTTAATAGTTAATTTTAAAAACCAAATATTTTATAATCTCTGAAAACAAGTTAGTGGGTAACTGATTTAAAAATCACCTTGTACTGTGGAAGTATTCAAAATTTAATAATAATAATAAAATGTGTACGGAGCAAGGAATTGATATTTCTGTAGTTATGTGGCAGGTGGTTTGACAAGTTTGCTGGAAGTTATCAAGTTCAAAGTTCCTTCCAGTTCGTGGTTTAGATTGAATAATTAAACGTACGAATAATTAATTAAACAGACACCCTTAAAGTTCAAAACTGGCCTTGAAAGCAGACATTTATGACGCTACATAGACAACTGGTATACATAATAGTGATTAATCAATACTTATTTTATATATAAAATTAAAACACTATAACCAAACTTTAATTTTTTGTCCAAATATTTGGTCCTGTTACTGGAACATGTCAAGAAATTTTATAAAAATTGGTACTCACTTTTTTTCACTTTATTTATAAATTTAGTTTTATTGTTCTAGTATTGCAGGTAGATAATTAAATATAAAGTTATTAATGAACAACATCTTCTAATAAAACAAACCTGTAAACTTGTATAAAACATTTGTGTAAGTTTTCAGGTTTGAATTGTATGTATGAATTGTATAAAACATTTGTGTAATTCATACTTATTAATTTGGTACATATTGGAATTTTCAATCAAATAAGGGACAGTAATTGTAATCTAACAAGAAATAGTTATTTTATCATTGAATTACATAAATTTTATTTAAAAAAATATTTTTGTAAATTTTTTATAATACAAACTGGAATGTTACAGGAGTATAAATAATATTTTCAAGTGAATAATTAATTATTTTTTTAAAAGGGAACTTCAGAAAAAAATATTAGCTATTACATGGGGTATTTTATTAATTAAATGCCTAACATTGATCATAGATTCAAGTCTTTACTCTTAAAAATATCGGTTGCAGTAAAACTTCTACAATTGTGTTTTATAAAATAAATAATATCGTTTTCTAAACGATATTATTTATTTTGATTTGATCAGTTATTTAACTTCAATTCCCAATTACTTGCATTAGTTAGGAGCTCGATTAATGTTAAAAGAACTAATCGAGATATCAGTTTGATTTACTATTTACAATTAACAATTTAATATACATTAGTTTATTTGTTTATGGGGACGTACTTAGATAATAATTTTCAAATCTTTATTTAATTTGAGAAAAATGGTAAAATAGTTTGAGATACACTAGTATGTTAGCAATAAAAATGAATTTACATACAATATTTATTTTTGAATATGTCACAAAAATTGGCAATCAACAACAAAAAGTATCTACCTATAACAACCATGTTCATTTCAATATGATTAAAAGAATTGTATGAACGCACATTAGAAATAAAATAAATAAATAAATACATATATTGTGAAACGCTGTTGAAAAAGTTACTTTAATTTCAGTCTAAGATTTACTAGACACTTGGTAAGTAGATTTACTAATTGTTTCACCGTTCAATTCCACCAAATAAAAATGTATTACTAACTTTAATCCATTTAAAATTGTGTAAATCAGTGAAAAAAATTTATATACAGATTTAGAAAAATGGAGACCCCTCCATCCTTTATATCCCTCCGTAAAACACGGTCACGAAATAAGGAAGCTTTATCCAGATATTGTAGCTGAGGAACTAACTAGAAACAATCCTACGAGACAAGTTTCGAGAACAATCCTTTTAGTATTTAAGATAGACAACCTTTTAGCAGACCAAAAATAAAATGGTAGGTTAAGAAAGAATAAATAAACTAGAAAGAAGGAGAGGAGATGTGATCTGCAGGAAATAATGGAGGTGGAGGTAGAGAGGGAAAGTACCACCAGTGATCACAACAAGCAAAGCAATGTTGCCAGCAGTGGCGCAGGTTCCATGCTCAGTCATCATAATACTGACATGTCGTCCCCTCAATGGTTGCCATTGACGTGGACACTACAACAAAAGTCTGGGGTGCCCGTTTTGGTTGACAATTAATATTCAGACGTTGTGTAGGGAAGAGAATTGAATGTCAGGCTTGTCAGTTGGCTGGATATCATACAAACACTACGTGGTTCGGATTCCACTATTGTGACCCACTGGGACTGTAGGTCACTTAGTTACTCTATTTTTGTGTTAGGCTACTAACAATTAGATTGAGGCTCCTAACATAAATCTCAGGAACATTCAACCCTAGTTAGTCAACTATACTCACTCACCTATACCTCGACAATCAGCATTTTACTAATGAATAATTATTAAAGACAGTTATTGTTTTATTTCATTTAAAATACTTAATGTCATAAGTGCAGTATCTCGTGGTTTTATGTTTACAGAAATGTTTTTAAATTAATTTCTTTTGAGCAACAAATTGCAAAAATAAAATTCAGGACCAAAACATATGGCTTTCTATGATTGCACTGTAAGACATTTTAATGCGTATAAATAATCATTAATATAATTATTTTTTTAACAAACAAAGCCCTTACGTCATAGATAGCTTTGAGTAAATTAGGCTATCTATGTTCAGTACATCTATGTGATAGCCATCGTTGATGGAGTGTGTTGAACATGCTGAACTGTTGGTTCATTGATACAGGTGCTGAACCATGAGCAATGTTCTAACATATGCGCATATTTGATACAGTACCGTACACCCTATGCTTGTGTGAATAATTTTTATGTGAAGTCGTTATTTTAAAATTGTTTTAAATATCTTTTGGTTAGATAAAAAAAAGTTAGGATTTTTAGTACAATGTATGTTCAAATTTATTTTTCATCTGTAACTGGAATGGAAACGCAATACAGTCATTTATATTTATTTATTGTTGTAAACGTTGACTTTTTTATGCTAAATCTAAGATAACAAAACATGTTTTTACGTCACACCATTGAGGGTTTATTAATTGGCTAAAATAAGTTTACTATCTTACGTTTAATGAAACATTTAAAGCAGACTTGGGCATTTAAAACCACAAGAAGTATTATTTAATGAGGACATGTTTTTGGTTTTTGGGAGGTCCAACACAAAAATTACCAAAGGCGTTATTGTTTATAACATTATTATCAAGATAAATAATGTTTTACGTTTTATACTACAGATTTTTACAGTAAAATGTTGCAGTATCTACTTTTAAAACAAAAATCTTTTAGCATGGGGAGTAAATTATAATAAAATAAGACTAAAACCCCATTTATGAACAAGGCTTTATATTCTCATTTTAAAACACTCATGCAGCAGTGTGTAATTTTTTTTTAAATTGTCAACAAACATCTAAATATCCAGAGTAAATTTTATTTCAAAACTTAGATATAATATATTTAGTATAGAACAGCTAAATAAATAAAATTTATTAAAAAATTAGGTGAAATTTTTCAATAATCATTATCGTAGGTTGAAGATCACTTGAACTTCTTAATTACAGGACGATTAGCATTTAAGGGTCGATTTCATACCCCTTTGTTAGTTTCCTTAATCGTCAATGATTTTTATTTAGAGTGCACTTATATTGGCCGAATCAAAAGCACCCATTAGTGTATATTATTTATTTAAATTACCGTTACAGGAGAAGAACACATGAAGAAATTATATTATCTTATGTTCTAACATGTAAATTAATCCGAATCTGGAATAAAATTATAAAAAAGTGCTTAAACTACATTATAAACTAAGTTTTAAGTTAATCCTTAAATCATACAACTTAATTCTTAATCCTTAAGTTCATTAATTCAAATGATAAAAACCTTGAATTTAATTAATTAACGTTATTAGAAATAATGAAAAAACTCAATTTCATTCCCTTTATTCTAAAAGTGAAACTGAAGACGTCAACAAAATAAATCTCATTACATGTATAGGCTCATAGATTCTCGTATGATTGTTAGTCTTATTATTATTATTTTTTTTAAATTAAATATCTTATTTACCAGCGCAGTTTTCAATTTATTACATTTTAAACTGATTTATACCATTAGATTTAAGGTTGTATTTCTTTTGAAACTGACATTCATTTCCCGAAATCGTAAAAATATGAAACTGTAAACAAATTTCGAAAATTATTTTAAAACACACTTTTAGGCATTGAAGAAAATAGTAATGTTCGGTTAGGTTGAGTTCAATGTGGTATTATAATAATCTAATGAATGAAATAAATGAAAAATACTAAAGTGGTACAGACTTTTCATCATACAGAGACAAATAATATGTTTAGTTTAGTTTTAATATTAGTTTTAAACAATACTGTAACAATATTAGTTTTAAGTAATACTGTAACAATATTAGTTTTAAGTAATACTGTAACAATATTAGTTTTAAACAATACTGTAACAATATTAGTTTTAAACAATACTGTAACAATATTAGTTTTAAACAATACTGTAACAATATTAGTTTTAAGTAATACTGTAACAATATTAGTTTTAAACAATACTGTAACAATATTAGTTTTAAACAATACTGTAACAACATTAGTTTTAAACAATACTGTAACAATATTAGTTTTAAGTAATACTGTAACAATATTAGTTTTAAACAATACTGTAACAATATTAGTTTTAAGTAATACTGTAACAATATTAGTTTTAAACAATACTGTAACAATATTAGTTTTAAACAATACAGTAACAATATTAGTTTTAAGTAATACGTAAAACATTACTTTGGTTCATTATAATGTGACCCATTTAAATTTTTGTATATATTTATAGACACGTTTATGTGTTTTAATGGGTTTTGTTTAAATTAACTTTTAAGATAGTATTTTTTTTTTAATTGTTTGAATTATTTCAGTATTTTAAAATTTTTATGTGGTAATAGTATAACATTTTCTGTTTTAATTTAAAAAAAAGAATAAATGACTTATATCGCTTTTCAAGCTTGCTGTAGTTTAACAGTGTCAGAATTATTTTCCTAATTACGCTCACTAAAACAAACTGTACTATAAAAACATATTAGTAGCTTAGTGTATAGTTTAAAAGGATTAATAATGCTCATACACGAAACCACTGTAAACTCATAAAAATTTTTAATACTATTAACAATGAATTACAATAGTTGAAAATGTTAGAAGTTAAAAATTAATATATTAATATTAAGTCAATATTGTTTACCAACTATAACGCATTTTAGACTTCTGCTGTTCATGTTGGGAACTAAGAATACGACTGGTAATACAATTCAGGAATATCACATTCATCTTCAGTTTGCCAACAGTCTAATGAAGTTAACTATTTCTGAAATGCGGCTGGACGTACCTGTCTGCTAGGTCGGAACTATTCTCAAACACTGCTCGTAGTAGATTGTTCAAGTTTTGGTTACACGCAGCAAATTGTTAATCTAGATTGAACACTTGAACTTTACAGACATCAAAGAAAGACGAACTAGTCAAACGTATTGAACAATTTAGATTTTTCGTTCATGAAATGTACACATCAGTTTATAATTCAGCCATCTTTACATCGTAATGTAAAGCTATAAACAGACGAATTGAAGGTGCTTTAATACAAAAACTTAATAATATTTAAATATTATTAACAATAAGAGTTTTTGGTGGAATTTGACTGCGTCTAAAAAAGCAATCACTATCAAATGGAAACATTTTTTTTCGTTGTGTCTTTATCTTTCAACAGTTCATGTTTACTTTGTCAGCACTTTTATCAGAACTTTTAAGGCACTCTAATGTTGGAATAATGTTGCATTTTTGTACGTAGAATATGAGAAGTATTCTTTGAATATTAGAATGTGTATGTCTATAATCATTATTACAATGGTCAAAATATATTTAATTGCGTGATATTTTTGAATGATTTTAAATTTCTTTGAATCTAGATTTTAAACAAAGAAATTATAAAAGAATTTACAGCTTCTCTGTCGTATGGTATAACCACTGTAAACGTTGGGTAGGTAGGGAAGGGGAGGGGGTCATAGCTACCGTACATGAAAAGGAAGGTGGGTATAACATCACTATTGTACGTGTTGTATGTTTTAGGTGGGAGAGTTTAAAATTAAATATGTTTTTATATTTTTATAAATACTTTTTGGGATCATCAAATACTGGGACTATCTATATTGGGGATTATTAATTTACAAGATCACTTATACATTCAGATACTTCGTAAAACATTGTCAAAATACAATTGTATTCCTAAAATTGGTATTCGCTGAATACAAATCACTATAAAACTAAATAAAGTTATGAAAATATTTTACACAGAAAATTGTCACTGTATGCCTCTAATGAGTATAAATAAATCTACTATGTGTTTAGCCTTATAATGTCTCGAAGTATTTTCGGCATGCATATAAAAAATTGTGTTTTTAACCACTAGTAGTTGAACAGCGCTGACGTAAGCAATCTATATAATGGGAAAGGGGTCCCAGAATAATAACGTAGAGTCCATCAATCATGTTGTAAGTCCATCCACATCCCATGTTCTTTAGAATTATTGACAGAGAAATATCTTAGAGTTTATTCTCCCTCATAGTATTGGACTGCGTCTATACAGTTTCAATATATCTGAAACTTTATCTTTGTAAAATGTTTAAGAGATTTGTAGTAAAAGAAATGTTCGATTATTATTTCCTATATAGATTAGTAACTGATTGTCTTATTCAAAACGCTGTGCTTACGATTTTTCACATTGAAAATTTACTGCAATAGCTTTCAATACCTCACAAAGAAGAAATAAACAGAGGCCGCATCCATTACGCACTGAAAGTGTGTAGCGTAGTTATTTATCAAGTTTACTATGCGATGGCAGGATCAGTCTCTCATTATTATCACCCTAAATACACTACATGTTAGACGTAGTACCCTCCTA
Source organism: Stictocephala bisonia (assembly GCA_035578905.1). Classification (NCBI taxonomy): domain Eukaryota; kingdom Metazoa; phylum Arthropoda; class Insecta; order Hemiptera; family Membracidae; genus Stictocephala; species Stictocephala bisonia. The sequence goes on from JAQJVL010009269.1 coordinate 8,430, forward strand.
CTAATAAGCATAATAATTATCAGTAAAAAAATAAATATCTACATTAGTTTTCATTTCTATAACATTGCAGCTGAGAAATTTTCAGTGATCATAACAAAGCGTCTTCTGTTACCTTTCGTGTGTGTGATAATACTAAAGTACTGCAAACGAAAATATCTTATTGTTTCTAGATATTTAAGAGTTAATATGACGTTTTCCATAATTTATAATATACTGGTCTTTAAATTGTCCTAATTTTTGGGGAGTTCTTCAAAGTCTGTGTTACTTAGTGGGTGATTTAGTTACAGGTTATATAAAACCATTAATTATTTTCTTTTTTTTAGCATATTACGTGTTAGTACGTAAACTTATACAGTAAATGTTAACGGCAAACAATACAAATCTATTAAAATACAAGCACAAAATGCACTAATATATACAGTACAAGTATAAAATGCACAAATATTTACAAATCTGAATCCCTTTGGTCTGAGGAAGGTGAGCGTGATTCACCGAAATCAACCATCATAATGTTTGTGCACTTTGTACTTATACTGTAAATATTTCTGCTGTGTGTGGTTGTATTGTACTATTTTTGTGAAATTTGTTTCGTACTGTAGTATATTTGTATTGTACTGTGATTATATTGTAATATATATGTGTGACGTTTACTTGTACTATACTATATTTCAGTTTTAAACAAGATTGTTTAATATAAAATAATCTGGCTTGTACACACACAATAATTAAGTTTAGTCCTGAAACCTCATTGTATCAAAATCATAGTAATTTTATACATTTACTAAACTCAGTAATGTATGTGCTAATGTTCTAAAATTAGCCAATAAAAATATCGTAAAATGTTGTATTAAGGAGATTTTACAGGAATGAATGTAAATGTTACGTGTTGCTATTATTGGTAATTGCTCCATATTTTAAAATAATTTTAAGTGCATAAATAATTATAAAAACATATCAATGTTCTTTGGAAATTAATCATTGATATATATTTTTTATTGTATAACTTGTATCATGTGTGGAAAAACATGATTTGAATCGGAATTTAATAATTGATTTGCAATTAAACTATGAATATTTTTAACAACTCATCTGCTAGTAATTTATAAACTGTGGTTAGGTTAGGTTAGGTTAGGTTCCATGTGGGGTGTCCATGTAAAGGGTTCCGGGTGATTGCTGACACGATTCCATGCGTACCAGATGCCACCAACCCTGCTTGTTCCAACCTCTCCAAGAATAATCAGGGTGTATTTATATTCTTGTATGTATGCTATGTAACATTTATACTTTATACACTTATATTTTAGTGTTTATTTATTATTATACATTTATATTTATACAAATGACTGATGCTTAAAGAGATAAAATGTGTATTTTAAAAGTAATATTCCTATTATGTTCCAGAATAATATAAGAATTAGTGGGTAATATAACATAATATATATTATCATTTACTTTATATAATTTTCTCTTGGTTTGTTAAGTGTTGTTTGGAAATTTAATTTCTTTTAACCTAAATAGAATAATTGTAAATAATCGTAGAAGAGTTCTCGATGACTCCCGACACACTCCTATATAAACATTGTAGGAAAACGTATTAATTATTTTGTTGTTGCTGTGATTATACTTTGTTTTATAAGTCTAATATTGTTATTTATTTTGCTAATAATATATAGTTTATCCATTGTTAATCTACATTATATATATATCTATTTATGTACCACACGTTAGCACTCAATATTATCTTTCATAGCTTATTCATTGTCTTTCTTTTTATAATTTATTGTTTGTCAAAAGATCTATTTATATAGCATGATAGTGAATTTATTTGGACGTATGTCGATAGTACCTAGCCATCACATGTTGTTTTGTTAAATATGTAATGGTTTTTCCGTTGGAATGAAATAAATAAATAAATGTTATGATGAAAACCAAGTTGCCATAGAATCCCACCATACATTCATTTATTTGTTACTTTCATCCCCAAAGTTACTGAAAGCTTTACGTTTTATAGAATTAAAGTAAATATTTGGCGGATATAAAGTAAATATTACAACAAAAATAAACATACGTTATCTTAAGTGAAGTTAAATTATTTATTTTATACTAATCCATTTCTAAAAAAAAAATATAGGAATTAATTAGTCGAACATTTATTTTATTAATTTAAATATACGTAGTAAAAATGTAAAGTTTAAAACAGAGTAGCTTAAGGAATAGTTATATTATATAATTTAGAAAATTTATGCTATTTGCATATTCAATTACTTACCTCGTATAAATATTTAATGTTTGAGCAAAAAAAAAATTTCCATGTATTGGATTTATATTGTTGTGGGCTAAATTTTCAACTGACAGCAGCTGACACAATTAAAAGTCGTTTATTTGCAGACAGGGATCCTCCTATGCAACTTTTTCATAATACTCAAATGCCCCTCACAGTTGATGCCACTGTACACAAACAGCAATAACTAAACATTTTACAACTCCGAAGTGGTTTACTAAATGGATTTCTACTGATATTCCAATTAGTCGTTGGTAATTTATCGTCACATTACAAGGCATTTTCAATTATTACAGTTTTACTGGTTTGAAATAATAATATTGTGTACAAACAAATAGGAAAGAGAGTTCTTTAAAGGTAATTGTATTATAAATATTAAAATTTAATAATAGTTATATTTTAAGGAATAAATAGACGATGGTTAAAAATATATTTCAAACTTTTTTTTCTTTTAATCTTGCCAGTTTATATAGTTGAACGAGTGATTTACTTGCTACCTTTTAATAAGTTGTATTATGTTATACTCTGCACAAACGATCATAATAACCTAATAAAATTATTTTTAACTTTATCATAACCTAATTCGTTGGTACAATTGTTATAAATAACCTTCAGCTGATTAGGGGATTCTAAAGTTTTATCCTGGACTCCTTCGAGGTCTGAGCAACTGAGTTACAAAACCAGAATTTTACTGTGTTAAATAAAGTAACTTAAAATACCCCATTACGATTCTTAAAACTACCATAACTCCAAATTAAGTTTGGGCCTTTTTCCGTTAATTCATTGCCAATATTCTCTCTGTTACTCAGTTACCACTACTCTTTTTAATGCAATTACGGCAAGGTTAAGTTAGGTTGGATCAGGTTATGTTAAGTGGCTACTAAAATTGATGACAAACTGGTAAATCCCGTGATTGACTTACCGTTAAGGAAAATCTCAGTGGACGAACAAATTATTAGGGAACATTTTTTAGAACAGTAGAATAGTTATCATGGTGGGTTAGGATGGTCATGGACAGTTTTTATCGGTCGCAGGGTAGGGGCGAGTCTCTGGCAGCCTATGTCTCTTCTATCAAGGAAGCTCGTCAAGCGTTGCGTCTCACACTCTATGAAGCTGAAACCGTTCGTGTCATCCTGGATGGAATTTCTTCTGAAGAACGGTGTAGGCTAGTTTTTGCTGGTGTGCCTTCGTCTTTTCGGGAGCTGCATCAGCTGTGCATTGTTTCGCGCAGCGTGCAGTTCTCCGACCAGCAAGGGAGGGATTTTGAGAGTCATCGTGCTCTCCCCACCCTTCGACCGGCTATGTCTGTAGGTGTGAGTCAGCCAGTGGAGGGTCGTGGTTCTCGGCCTCCTGTTGTGTGCTTTGCTTGTGGCCAACCTGGTCATAGTTGTCGTGACTGTCCACGTGCTCGAGGTCATGGGGCGGGAAACGCTCAGCGCGGGGGGTTGCCTCCACAGTAGCTCACCGCGTTGTTGCGAGTAACCGTTGCCATTTGCCTCTGACACGTGCCCATAGCAGGAGTGGCGGGGATTTTTCGGGCCTTGCTGGCATGGCTTCCCTGGGACTTAGTTCGGTCACCTCGGTGTGTCCTGGCGTTTTTGTTTCTTTTGGTGGTACGGTGTGTCGAGCCCTTCTTGATTCTGGTTTGGCATGCAGTATCATCAGCCTTTCTCTTTTTGAGTCCCTTGACGCCTTAGGACTTGTCAGGCACACCGAGCCTTATTCTGTTACTTGCTGGACGGCATCCCAAACTCCTTTACCTATTCTTCTGAAGGCGTCATTACATTTTAAGATCGAAGGATTTTCCTGGAGGTGGGGTTTTCTTGTTGCCAAGGACCTGGCGGTTTCTTGTATCATAGGGGCAGACTTTATTTCTAAGAGTGGTATGGTGCTTGACCTCCAGAAGCGCCAGATGTTTTTCAAGTTCAATCGGCGAGTTTTGGTGCCTCTAGTAGGTGATTCTGACTGCCCTCCTGCAGTAAGAGAGGTGGGTTGTGAGCCCGAAAAACCCAAGGTGGATCCAGTTGGTCATCTCCCCCCCTGAGCAGGCAGAGGCCATTAGGAGGCTATGTTTGTGGTTTCCTGATGTGCTTACGCCTGAGCTTGGGGTCACTTCTCTTCTGGAGTATGAGATCCACCTCACCGATTCTCAGCCTGTTAGAAGTCAACCGTACAAACTTGCTCCCCAAAAGATGGAGGTTATGAGGGCTATGATTGAAGATCTTCTGAGCAAGGGTGTGATTGAACCGTCTCTTTCCGCTTATGCCAGTCAAGCTTTTCTTGTGCCCAAGCCTAATGGTAAATCTAGGCTTGTGATGGATTATTGGAGGTTCATTGCTAAGGTCGCTATTGACTCGGTACCTCTGCCTGATTTGCATTCTGCGTTTGATTGGTTCGGTAAGGCTAAGTTTTTCAGTGTTTTTGATTTGAACCAGGCCTACCATCAGATTCCATTGAAGAAGGAATCACGGCCCATGACTAGCTTCTGTGTTCCCTGGAATCTTTATCAGTTCACTAGGGTTCCTATGGGTCTTGCTGTGGGTGCCCAGACTCTTACTCGTCTGCTTGATTCCATCTTCCATGATGTGAAATTCAAGTTTGTCTTCAATTACCTGGACGACCTTCTTGGCTACAGTGAGACTTTCGGGGAACACATGCAACATCTGGAGGAAGTTCTTTGTCGCCTTAAATCAGCTGGCCTTACCGTCAATCCAGAGAAAGTCACTTTTGATCGTCCTGAGATTTCTTTTCTGGGTCATCTGATATCTTCTCGAGGCGTCTGCATTGATCCTGCGATGACCCAGGGCATTCGGGATTTTCCTCCTCCCAGAGATGCCAAGGGGATTGCCCGTTTTGTGGGGATGGTGAATTTTTACAGTAGGTTCATCCCTAACGTGGCCGAGCTTGCTGCCCCGTTGAACGAGTTGCGAAAGAAAGGTGTCCCTTTTGTGTGGGGCCAAGCTCAGCAGACTGCCTTTGATGCTCTCAAGGAGGCTATCATGCAACCTCCTGTCCTGCGTATGCCTGATTTTAGCAGAGAATTTATTCTTCAGACTGATGCCTCCTCTTCCGCCATTGCTGCTGTTCTTTCTCAGGAGTTTGATGGGGTCAGGCAGCCCATCAGTTTTGCTTCGAGGACTTTGTCTCACCAGGAAAAGAAGCTTCTTCCATCTATGAGTTAGAGTGTCTGGCTGTTGTCTTTGGTACGGACAAGTAGATTCGGCGTTTCTTGGAACACGCTGAGTTCTTGCTGGAGATGGACAATGAGGCACTATCTTGGCTTCCTGCCCATCCCCGACAGCTTGGGAAAATTGGTCGCTGGGTGGTCAAAATTTCTGCTTTTAAGTTCCGAGTCCAACATCTTAGGGGTACCCAGAATGTCATCGCGGATGCTCTTTCCCGCATGTATCACGAATCCAGTGATCCACCTACTGAGGCTGTTGCTCAGTGTGGTGCTGTTCTTCTGGATTTTCCTCTGGCTTTTGACGACCTACTGTCCCATCAGCAGAAAGATCCTGAGCTGTCAGTCATCTTAGGTGAGCTTCAAGAGGGAGGTGCCCACCCTCCCTATTTTCTGTCCAAAGGGGTACTCTGTTGCCGTCCTCGACAGAGGGATGAACCCCGTGTAGCGCTGCCTAGTCATCTAGTACCGATGGTCTTTCAGTATTATCACTCTTCTCTTGTGGGCGGTCATCTTGGCATTCATAAGACCATCGCTAAGATTCGTAGGTATTTCATCTGGAAGAGCATGGACCGGGATGTTGCTGGCAGAGTGCGGGCTTGTCGCCTGTGCTCTCTCAGCAAGCCTAGGCAGAATGCAAAGTTAGGGTTTTTATCTTCTGAGGTGGCCGAGCGTCCTTTTGAGATGGTGTTCACCGACTACGTGGGTCCCTTTCCCCGTAGCAAGTCAGGTAGCTCCTACCTACTTGTTTGTGTGGATGCTTTCTCGAAGTTCGTTTGGCTTTTCCCACTTCGGAGTGCTACGGCTAAGCTCACCATCCGTGCTCTCCAGTCCCAACTCTTCCAGCACTTTGATGTGCCTTCTACTCTTGTGTCCGACAACGGTAACCAGTTTACCTCACTCGAGTTTCGTAAGTTCTGTTTTGGCAATGGTATCAGGCATGTGACTACCACTCCTTATTACCCACAGCCTTCTCATGCAGAGCGGTTCAACCGCAATCTTCGGTCTGCCCTTATTACTTTCCATGCTGAGAAGCAGAACACCTGGGATGAGAGTCTCTCTTGGCTCCAGCTTGCGTTCAATTCTTCCAAGCATGAGAGTCACAATGCCACTCCCTTCGAAATTCTACATGGCTACCCTCCTAACAACCCTTTGTCCAACTTGTGGAGGCTAGAGGATCTTCTACCTACGCCAGGTGCCACTGACGTAGTGTCCACGTGGCGGGATGCTCGGCGCAACCTGCTACGTGCTAGAGAGAGAGTAAGGAGGAGGTATGATAAGGGTCGTACTCCTAACACTTTTCATGTTGGAGATCTGGTTCTTTGTCAGGCTCACCCAGTCAGTTCGGCCGCGGAACGAAGAGCTGCAAAGTTGTGCTATCGGTGGTCTGGTCCCCACCGCATCGACAGGTTTTTGTCACCGGTGACTGCTCTGCTGGTTGATCCCCAGTCAGGCAGCGTGTTCAGGAAAGCCCATGTGTCCCAGCTTAAGGCTTTCCGGGGAACGGTTGATCCAGGAGTTGGTGTTCCTGGGGGTTTCTTGGGGCAAAGAGATTGATCACCTCAGCGCCCTTGGTGGCTGTTCTGAGAGATTCTCCTTCTCTCTTTTCTGGTCGGGCCCGACCTTCAGGGTAGTTCGCTACCTGTTAGAGGGGTTTCCCTTCTTAGATTCTCTTTGGCGTCCTTGGAGCACCACTCTTTGGAGGTTTCTTCTTCTTCTTCTTCTTCTGTTTGGGTCCCTGAGGTACTGAGTTTTCTCCCCTGCCTGGGTGTGTTGAGGTTTTGCAGAGGGAGGTTGTACCGGGTCGTTTGACCGGTACATTTTGGTTACTTTCGTCGTTGTCTGCCGGGCTGCCTGAGACCGCTCGTGCCCGGTGATTCGCTTTACTTTGGTGGCCGTTGGCTCGGACTCGTTCGTTACTTGTTCCAGCGCTGGTCTGTCAGGTTGGCCGTCATTTGAATTGTTTTACGCCTCCAGAAGATCACCATGTCCGGCTAGAGACTCCAAAACGTAAGTGTTCATTTGTAATTTCTAATATCTAATCACTCTTTTAGTGAAAATACTTTTGTTTCAATGATAATTTTAATCGGGCTTCGTTGTGTTTTCAGGGTTTTGTTCAATTTATGTTCTTTGTCTAGATATTTGTTAACCTAGGTTCGAGCCACGTGCTCAATGTTACCTTTTTAGCATTAATTACTTTTTAGATCTGGCTTTATAATTAATGGTAGTTCCGTATAATGTTTTGTTGAGCCTTTTTACAATTGGAATTACCGATTTACCATATTTTCGTTTATTGACAATAACCTAGCCTATTTGTGTAGTTTGATTTTCATGTTATAACCTATTGCTCCTGTATCAATACCCTAGTTTTCAGTTTGTCATTTTTAGTTCCGTATACGTAATTAATTCTTGGGTAATTTGTTAAGTTGTAATTTGTTTTAAATCTGATTTTCCAGCATGATTATTCTTAGCCTAAAAATGGATCTTTTATTTTCTAGTGTGCTCCAAGCATGTACAATTTTGTCTGTTCTTGTTTTGTTTTGCCATTTCATGTATTAGTTGTTATGTGTAGTATTTTTGTTGTTGTGGCTGTACTATTTTTAATTGCTGTGTTTGGCCTTGCATTCCAGGGTCCTTAAGTGGGACGTTCTCCCTCAGCCTGCTGTCCGGGG
>JAQJVL010009270.1:0-16551 GCA_035578905.1 Stictocephala bisonia
ATTTTTAAAAGGATTTTTTTTTAATTTAAAAAAAAAAATTACTTTAAATATATTACTTTAAAAAATAATCAATTACTTTGAACTAGGTATGATTCTTAAAATCTTATTTAAAGCACGTGATCAGTTACGTCTACGTATATAAACGTATAGAAGTGTTAAATAGATACTTTTCTATATATTACGGATTGTATTGATATAAGAGGAACGTAATAATAACTTAAGTAATTTTACGTCTTCATTGAATACATTTTAATATAAAGATAACATCTATAAACTACTCCATCTTGGACTGATTTGTTCAGAAATTAAATACTTAATTATAATTTATCAAAACATTTTAACATATCGGTAATATATATAGTTCAGAAGGTGAAGAGTTAGCAGATACAAAATAGTTACAAAAACGTGTGAAGATTGTACACACTAAGGCCAGGATGAGTGCTTAGGTACCATTATGTACTATATGAACCTTTAACAACTCCATCGATATAAAGTCTTTTTTTATTAATTTATCTTGTACTTAAGATTCATAAATTATTGGAAAATATAATTTTAAGTGATTCCTTCATTTTTTTATACAAGTAGTGCTTACATAATTTACCCTTTCTTACTTCATTTATAAACTGGAGTTTTGTTACAGTAGACTTTCCTTTGTTGTGGAAGACAGTGTTAGTAACACGGATTCTAAAAAAAGGACCCAATAATGAGAATAATTTTGAACCTATATAAGTTATATGTGTAGTATCTAACATACTTGAAAGGGTCATTGGCTGTTTTTTTGTACGAGAGAGCCTGTCATCTTATCTCTTCTGAGTAGTAAGGTTTAATGTAAGGTTGTTTAATTGTATCAACATGTCCTCGTTTTCGGCAGTTACTAATCGTGAGGTTGACGTTTAGCACAGGCAAATTACATCCATCTAGCTTTGAAACTTGTTACAATTCAGTGCCAATCTTTTGACCGAACGACACAAATGGATTTACAAATAGAATTCGCCATTAGGTAGACGTGACGATATTAAACCACCTTATAGTTATCCAGAAAGTGAACATTGGTAAAGGATTTTACTTTGTGGATTAAATACTATCAAGTCACAATCATATTTAATCATCTTTTCAGGAAGTTTCTGTTATTGTAGTCTGACTGTTGAGTATTATCATTATGTATTTGGAGCAATATATTGGTAGAGAGTTCTAAGCCATTAGGACTAATAATATCCAAGGTTAACATCTTGATCTAGACTAGTGAATATTTTTCACTAATGTTCACCTAGTACTGATTCTTCCTCTTACTGTGTCTCAATACCTTCCAAGTACATATCTGGAGTCTATGGGAAATGATAAAAGTATGGATACAGCTGACTTAAGAAATGTATTTGTACATGATTGTGGATTTTGTTATAAACAATTACCCCAAATAATGTAAACTGCTGCAAATCCATATGTATTACATATTTATTGACTTTTATACATTTTTACAATGTCAGTGTTTTAGAAATGAAATATATGGATTATTTTTCACAAAACAATATATCAAAAGTAAAAGCAAACCAAGCCTATCCCAGGAGTCCATTTTAGATGTGTGCAAACTCAGCATTTTTCCTCATAAAATATAAAAAATGAACTTTTATTTGTACTTTTACGTAAAGAGAGTTATTTGTGCAATTTAAATGCAAAATAACAAACAACAAAGGGTATATTTTTATAATTATAATTAGTAAAATGTCAAATAATTTACTTGAATGAACATGTATTTGCGTATTTATGTTTTTGTATTTTAAACAGATTGTACTTTATCTAGTTGCTTATTGCAAAACTTTAACTACGTATCATTTTATGATGTCTATTATATCTTATATATTATAGACATATACGTTTAAATACTAAGAACTCTAGAAAAACCAATATTTTTAATGACATCCTCTCTATCCCATTCTATATGATATGTCATTGCAATTTTTGTAAATACAAAAATATTGAGGGTATTAATTTTTCTCAAAATTAATCAAGGTTAGTTTTTAAAATGCAATAATATCTAATCTAACATTATTTAACGCATATTTTACAATGTTTACCTTTAATGTGGTTCAAAGTCATGTTATGTTACTACCACCCAACCCACCCCAACCTGATCCGCAGTGATGTATGGTCACCCCTTTAATGTATGTTTGTGTCAAGGGATGTACCTCAGGGTTGGAGCGGGATTTTGTTGATGTATTACAACACTCTCAACTGATCTGGTTCAATCAAAATAAAACATGACCAGGGTTTAGGTATGTATCTATATTAATGACAGTTAGGTATTGACATTTATTAAGAAAACATTGTTTAAAAATAAGTGTATTGATATAGGAGCACAATTAATATTTAATTATATTATAAATGTATTAATTTAGGAATTCAATAAATCAATGGAAACTAATTCTATTGGGGCAAGATATGTTTTGTAGCTAGGCATGTAGTGTATTAAAGATTTTCAAACTGAAATAAACAAAATAATTAAAAAGACACAATAGTTTTACGTTTTTTTAATGTTAAACACAAGCATCAAACCTAAAACAGAATGTCTGAACATAACCATCCATTTAACGAAAATTCTGTGATTCTATACAACTTCAGTTGAATGGCTCACTAGGTTTTAGAGTATTAAATGTAAGTTTGTATTGGAATGTATACTAAGTTACAGATACTTTTAAACGTGTTAACTATAACTAAAAATAAAGTCAGAATGGAAGCTGGTGGTTTGTTTTTTACTAGCTAAGTGTCCATTATATTTCAGAGGAGGGAATCATTTCTCTTGGATATAATAGGCGTAAAATTGTATCGTAGTAGTTATATCCTTGTCTGTATTTGATTTTATATAGATAAGTAAATCTTGCCACTAGACTAAATTTATAGAATAATTAAACATTGTACAACCTTCAGCAATGTGCCATTCTTAGTTGTTGATTTTAGTTTTCAATTGTAACGGATTAAAAAAGGGATCATGTACTCTAAAAGAGATCAAGAATTATGAGTACAGCTTAGCCTCATAAAAGGAGCATAATGTCTACTAATAAGTACTGCGCCACTCAATGTTAGTAAAAATCTTGCTTATAACTTGAAAACTAAATCTGTGACAAGTTTTGCCGCGTTCTATTTTACGTAAACTGTAAGAATATTCTCGGCGTCCCTTCGTGTTTTAATCTCATTTTATAACATTTTATTATTTTTAACTGAATCAGCACTTTTTTTCAATTTAAATGTAATTTTCCCCACATATAATTAATAAACGTATATTTATAATTTGTTTAAATTAATTTTCCAATAACAAATATGAAATATTTAATCAGGACTCTATTGATAGTGAAAATAATGCCTTTATTATGGTGCGGAATCATCAAATGTTAAAAAAATCTAATAGTGTGGGGCAGAGTATGATTTACTCACCCATTACACATGTACGTGTATATGGGTGGGTGGCACAGCTATTTCTACTATATATGTGTGCGGGATGAGTAAATACAACTGTAAGTGCACAGGTATATTGGAGAATATAAATACACATATTGTTTGTTATTAGGTGTTATTATTAGAAGATTTAGGATTGTTTGTTTGATGAAAATAAGAAGTAAATAATTTGAGAGTGGTAGTAAACACATGCTTAAATTATAATAAAACTTATTAGTTAACCAAAATTAGGATTTATTTTACATATAATGGTAACTAAGATTTGTTTATGCTATGTATTATATATAACACCTCTGATGAATTGTTCATGAAACAAAGATAAAAGAACGTGGGTGTACTTATAACTTGAAATTTTTTCGGTAATACCTTTTTTAATTTGACATTTATAAGTATTCAAACAATAGTTTTAGAGTTTTCAGTAGGTATTACGTAAATTAGTTTCAATATATTTGCTAACCACAGTGACAATTGTAACACAAAGACTCACTGTAAACGATTCATAGTCTGACCTGTCAGCTGGTATTGTTATTACAACACCCGTTCCATACATTGTTTTTTCACCTCTATTGTAGATAGGCGTACGTTTATTGTGGTCATATCATTTCATTAATTTGAGTACTTTGGAGAGATAAATGGTTTTTACATTTTTATAAAATGTTAAGTTTAATTTATGAAGTACCTTGGAATTAGGATTTTGACTCTACTATAACACTCTCTACTACTCAACGCTCTCACGTTATGTTTAACAAATGAATGGTACATTAAATTTGCAATATTTTTTTCAACATTTGTTCATATGTCCTATCCTTTCAGACTACTCTTAAAACATTAGTAAACGTCAAGGGATTATAATAAATGACGGTTAAACAACTGCAAAAGATGAATCCTTGTTTCCAGTTTTATCAAATTACTTTTAAACAGCTTTTAGACACCTAATTATGTTTACAGTTATACTCTACAAAGTATAATATAAGATGAAAAAGGTATTTTGAAAGGAAAGGAATAAGAACTAAACATAAAACACCCTTTGGTTTTAAGTTCGTAGGTTAGCTTATGTTTTAGCAAACTTTCCTGGTTAAGGACTTACCGATGAAATTCACCTTATATATTTAAAGTTTCTTCACTTGTCCTATTATATGTTTTTCGTTTAACGAGGCTGCAATAAGAAATAAATATTGATTTGTCTTAATGCTTTAGAAGAAATAAAATATTGATGAGTCCCTTAGGTATTTACAAATTATAAAATATATTGTGGTATACCACTGAATAATATGTATGGGATATTTTCCGTTAATTCACTAACACTAATTTAATTGTTTTTCTGTTTCCGTTGATTCAATACCACTTGATAAATATTATATAGCTCTAAAAACTATTCTCAAATCATTTTTCCAGCAACTTTTGTATTCATCATCCGCTAAGAATTCGATATCGCTGGCCTTATCTTATCGCTTTCCAAGAACTTAAACACGGAGAGGCATTCCGCGGTATGTCAATCATTGGATATACCAGTTGGTGATCAACTTTAGTAGTAACCTAACCTAACCTAACCTGATCTAACCTAACAGTAATTGTGGCAACAAGGTATTGTGTTAATGGAAAAGGTCCAATGAATGTTTTTTATATTACAGAAACATACCAAAAGGTATAGGTCGCTTTGAAAAATCCATTACTAGTATTAAATAAAGAGGTCTCACCTTAATATAATGCGATATACCTTGTATAGCTGTAATATAAGGATGTACATACGTATTTTATAACTTTATTGGATTTATGTAAGGTTTTTATTTTGTAATTAATAAATTAAAATAACTGTAAATGTATTATTTTATTTTAAGAGATCATTATATTTGTTTAGTAAAATTAAAGGAAAATATATTTTTTTTTATCAACATTTACTATATTATTAGAATAATTTTTGGAAAATAGTAGCCTTTTTAACAAATATTGTGGCTAGTTGTGTTCAAACTATCCTATACTTATAAATAGCAATCAAGACTCATCTAAAAGCCCCCAACTTTTAGGTGAGTCTTGACTAATATTTAATTTAAGTTTAACGTAATATACAGTTTAAGTCCCTAACATCGATTTTACATTAGGTTATATTTATTATTTGTTCATTCATTTATTTTTTACTTATTATAAGATTTATATTAATAAATATAGATAACCTTAACACGCTTGCACAAAATACTAGGCCCTACCAAGGTTGGCCTTAAGAGGGTAAAGCACTTAAGAAAAAAAGTCATACAGATAAATATTGTTTATTAAAAAAAAGTTTAAAGGGAAAATCACATGGTATTAAACAACTAAATAGAAGTTTAATAATCTGAACGACCACTTACAGGATAAAATAAGCTGTTGTCCGTTTGTAAATATTTAACCAAAATATAACGAAGAGAAAAACTGCTCATAAATAACAATAATACATTATATTACAAAACAAACAATAAAAGTAATTGAAAACAAATCTACATACATAAATATGAACAATAAACATACGAATAATGATATTCACTTTCTTCCTTACATACCTTTCTAAACAATTCATGTAATATTGAACTAATTGATGAACTTTTGAAAACTGACATATTTTTTGTTTTAAAAGCACGACTCTCTTTGTCATTTGTTAACGGTTTAATATATGTACACTCAACTATAATGTTAAATTTTATAGCCCCAAATTCATTTAACATGTTAGAAATAGTATTGATCATTAAACTTTTAACAAGTATTAAAATTAAACATATATCTTTTAAATTTTTTTCATTATTCTTCCAATAAAATGTTTTCAATATCCCTTTAAAAGCATTTTCCAGTTCAATAAATTCATTATGATTATGTAATACACTATATTTTAATCTAGCATCTTTTCGTTTTAAATTTAAATATTCTTCATCCGATGAAGCCGAGTCAGTTGAATAATTTTGATCATTATTATCAGATGAAGTGGTGTCAATGTCCATAGGTTCGTCGGTAACTATTTTCCTTTTTTTAAACGGAAGAGCCGACATCTGAAAACAAAAATTTATTGTATGCCTGATGATCCAAATCCTTCAGAACCACGTTCTGTTACGTCTAAATTGTGAGTGAGCTCATATACGTCTGGATGAGAAGCATTTTCACAAATTAACTGTGCAATTCTATCACCTCTATTTATAATGAAATCGTTCTCAGAATGATTGAACAAAAGAATGCCAATGTTTCCAGTATAATCTGGATCTATAACGCCCGCCCCAACATCAATACCGTATTTTAAAGCTAAACCACTACGAGGAGCAATTCTGCCATAGCAATTATTTGGTAATTTAAGAGCAATATCTGTTTTTACTAATATTCTATCATGTTTTGGTAATATTACATTATATGCACTTCTTAAGTCATAGCCAATTGATTGAGGTGTACTACGTTGAGGAGTAAACGCATATTCTGTCAATCGTAAAAATCCCAATTGATTCACTGAAAGTAAATAAATTAAATTTTTATTATTTGATTAATAATTAGGATATGAAATATTATAAATTATATATATGACTATACAACAGTGTTCTAATCATTTTTTCTATCAAATTTGATACATTCTTTTTTTACATTTTTAATTTTTAGTACTTTGTTACCACTAACTGTTAATATGTTACAAATTGAATTTAATATGTCTTCATCTTCATTACTTTTATCAACATTTAAAAGGAAATAACCCTTTTTGGACACTTTTTGCCAGAAAAACTTCTCTGATTTACATTTTTTAAGATCTTTAACGTCAGATATTTCAATTTTTATCAAATGAGTACCTGTCTCACCTGGTGTAGTTATTTTACGCCTCTCATTGCCAATTTGAAACTGAAAACTTTGACTAATGTATAATGGTTCGTTTTTATTTTTCCGAAAAAGTTTGGCAAATGAGTCATTACTGTCAGATTCCTCATCACTATCATCAGAACTGTTACTATTATCAGATTTTTCTAAACTATGTTTAGATTTAGATATTTTTTTAGAAGACTCATGATATGAGTCCAGTTTTCTTTTATTACAAGTTTTAGATTTTGCATCAAACAGATTTCTTACAATTGTCATTAGTTTCTGTACAGTGCCAAAAGAAAAATTTAGAACTTTAAATAAACCTTGGTCAAATAAAGGTTGAAATATTTCTGAAATTTCGTCATAACTCCTTTCTATTTCAAATTCTAATTGCAATCCTTCTTGATTTAAATGATCATAGCTATCATATATTGATTGTCTAAAGGCTTTACTCAATTTGCTCAGAACAAAGGATAGTTGAATTAATAGAGGATTATTTAGCACTTCATCATTTTGTTTTAGGTGATCTGTGAGATATTCCCACTTATCCAAGGAGCAAACTCCTAACAAATATAAATTTTCAATGATCTGAAACACGGTAAAAAACGTACCCCTGATATTTGAAGGCTGTACGTTGGATGTTGATAGTTGCGAAGTTGACGGTTGCGAAGTTGACGGTTGGGAAGTTGAGGGTTGCGAAGTTGCTTGGTGCGAGGCACACTCTTCTTCTCTTAAATCAATTACGATGAGGTCTTGCGAATCCATTAGCTAAACAAAATAATTAAAAAAACATTATTATTTAGATATACTCAAATCAATAACTATGAGCTGGTTATACACACTCTTCTTCTCTTAAGTCAATAACGATGAGGTCTTGCGAATCCATTAGCTAAACAAAATAATTAAAAAAACATTATTATTTAGATATACTCAAATCAATAACTATGAGCTGGTTATACACACTCTTCTTCTCTTAAGTCAATAACGATGAGGTCTTGCGAATCCATTAGCTAAACAAAATAATTAAAAAAACATTATTATTT
The DNA here is from genome assembly GCA_035578905.1 of Stictocephala bisonia. Classification (NCBI taxonomy): domain Eukaryota; kingdom Metazoa; phylum Arthropoda; class Insecta; order Hemiptera; family Membracidae; genus Stictocephala; species Stictocephala bisonia. The sequence goes on from JAQJVL010009270.1 coordinate 8,289, forward strand.
AGATATACTCAAATCAATAACTATGAGCTGGTTATACACACTCTTCTTCTCTTAAGTCAATAACGATGAGGTCTTGCGAATTTTGCGAATCCATCAGCTAAACAAAATAATTAAAAAAACATTATTATTTAGATATACTCAAATCAATAACTATGAGGTGGTTATCTTGTGAATCCATTAACTAAACAACACAACAAAAACATTAAGACATAAAATCAGTATAAGAAATACTATTAAAGCAATATTATTCCCAATTGAAAAGTAAAATTTCATTGAATATTATTAAAAATTGTATTTGAATTCATCTTTAAAGTAGTCAAATTTTTTAACACTTAATTGAAAATAAATAGGAAAAGTACATTTAATTGAAAATATTTATTTTGAATTCATAAGTAGAAATATTTTTAACACTTAATCGAAAATAATATTTCATTGAATGTTATTAAACATTTATTTGAATACATATTTATATATTATAACATATAGTTACCTTTTGTTATGGTGTGAGCTGGCACAGGGGAGGTGTTAGTAGATGGTGATGTTTGATGGGATGGTTGCTCGAACACTGAAGTCTCTATCCAACAGTGAGCTTAAATACTAGTGCATTAGCATGCTACGTCGTTGGCTCATCGCGATTGCTACACGTGCGCAACGCCTTAGTCATGGTGTGTTGCAATCGCTGTTAGCAAATCACTCTCAGATGGATGTAACATTTTAACATTATTTTTAGAAAATGATTGACCATCTACAATTAAAATATGTTCTTTCTTTGCACCGAATCTATTTTCATGGTTTAAATGTAAAAATTTTAAATATTCAATATCTACATAATTCACTTCCTCACAACGATTCCTCACTATTAATCGACGAAAACAAATTTCTGGTAATGTTTTTAAATAAATAATAATTCTATCTTTAATATAAGTCTTATTAGACAAAGCATCATGTAGTTTCCTTAAACTATTATACTCAAACTGTTGAATTAAATTTTTCTCAATTAATAATTTTGAAAATGTTTCTATAACAGTATTAGCAGATCTTTCTACAATTACTATATAACCTTGTTTAGATAATTCAATGGCTCGATTTTCTATTTCAATCATAGTGATTAATGCAACAACTTGAAACATAAATCCCCACCGCTGTGTGTCTTCATAGTAAAGTCGTAATATATTTTTACCATAATAATTTCTCCATAAATCTAATGGTTCATTGATAAATATACTGGTGTAACCATTTTCTTTTAACATTTCACATAATATATTTCCAAAAGTTGATTTACCGGCTGAAATATTTCCTTCCACATTAATTATCATTACAGCAAGTCCTATTAAGACTATTTCAGTATGATGCACAGCAGTACTTTGAGCAAACTAAAAAAGATTAATAAATGCATATCACTTATGAATCATACTCTTGCATCTATCTTTCACAGAACACCATATGTATAAACAACTTACTAGTTTAAATTAACAAAGAAATCCATAGCCACCAACTATGTTATTTACTAATTCTACTCATATATATATATATAAAGTAATACAAGCTTTAACTACTTTTAATTTCCAATTCTTCTGTTAAACTCTCTATCGATAGTAGAAAAATAATTTCTGAACTTCTTCCATTGATCAACATCTAATGTAACGATATCCCTTCCTTCACTTTCAATCATTATATAGGTTGACATTCCTGTTTCTCGTATCAATATTCTTAAATTATCTTGATCTATTATATAAACCTTTTCACTATTCATTTTTTTTCTCAAAATAAATCGATAGTAAATTATAACCAAGTACCTTTTCAATCAATGATTAAAAAACAACTGATGATAATTGTAACTAATTAATATTATATATAAGTCATTACTTTAGCTTTATTATTATTATAAAGACTAGTAGTGTATTGGTTAACTTAACCACTTCACAATCTAAAAAATGTCGTGTTCGAAACACACCAAACGCGATAATACTTTTTTGTAACCGAAAATGATTATAATATTAGCATGAGGAAGGCTTCAGAATAGATGAGATATCAATTATTATTGTAATTAAGTACACGTGGATACATAAAAAAGGTACAAGGAAGTCGCACAATAAAAACAACTCATGCATACACAATTAACCTTGGACGTTCTCAGTACCGCGCATTACACACACAATTACCGATGACATGCTATTTATCACAATGGGTGACTCTTAAATACTGATTTAACCACGGAGGTTTCAAAACACCTTACTGCGCAATAACATTGATTATATAAACCTACAATAGATACACCATTTAACAGGAATATTTGTGACAGTAATTTTGTTAATTAGTGTGGCCCGGAACCGGAGATGATTTAAACTGTATTACATTTACATAGGACTACACTAGCGCTCCACAATGGACCACAAAAACAACTGATATTTTGAAACTCAAAATTTTAATATTAGATGGTAATACTAATGCCATACCGATGACGCAATATTTAGCCGAACGTGGGCACAGCAGTATAGAAATATTTACAAATTATATTATATTATTGAAGCAATTAATGGTGTAGTGGCGAACACGACTGCTTCACAATCTGAAATTTCAAGTTCGATTCCCACTAAAGGCAGAAACATTTTTTACCTAATTATATTTTTTAAATATAAGTAACCGTAGTCTTGGTATCAGGAGCGCAGAAAATACGAAGAGAATAGACGGGGTCTCATTAGTATTCACCACACGTAAGTAATACAGATACTACATCCCGGTATCCTCGTAAATTCTGTTCTCCTGATACCTAACACCTTGAAAATTGAGGTTGAACCGTTACACGATCTTGTCTAGTATGCATGAACCGTTACACGATCTTGTCTAGTATGCATGAACCGTTACACAACCTTGTCTGGTATGCATACTAATTAGTAAATAACTGTATTTACAGTTATTTTTAAAACAGTCTTGCCATTTATGGCGGCGGTCGTCTATTTTTAGAACGGCCTTGCTATTTATGGTAGCCAGACAGGCGTGGTTGGAATTTTAATTAGATCAATGTTTATTTTGGGGGTGCTCGTGAAAATATGTTTTCTTACTACTAACAATAGGATAAATGTAACATTGGGCTATTATATATACAACAAAACAACTCAATAAAATCTTTATAATAAACAAAAAACAAAAACAACAAGAAACCAGTTTTAAATCCTAAAATTTACAAACACAATTATACTAAAAAAATGATTAAGTATGTGAAATAATTCAATAAAAAATAAATCATACGATATTTTTCTCGCCTATCATTCAAAGACACAAAAAGAAAATCTTAAACTAAAGGTTAATTTTAAAAAGAAAGTTTATTGTTTTAAAGGTTATTGTTTTAGAATACAAATTGACGTCCTACAAATGACTTAAGGGTAATTATTATGGTTGTAAGTCCTCACAATACATCGCATACTTTGAGAAAGTTTAAAATGTACTGTTTGATTATTGTATAATTTTAAAGTACATAAAATGAAAAAAAGGTGTTCCTTCAACCCACCGTAAAGTATATTAGTAAAATAATAATAATAAAGGAATGTATATGTATAAGAGTCAAGTCTTATTATAGATTTATTCTCTTTGTTGGCTAGATAGAGAAGCGTGTCGTTTTGGGTGTGGTCTCGGCCACAACAATGGGCAGCCGCATATATTACTCCTTTGTACATTTGTAATAGCATTTATTTAAATGATACGAAATTGTAATTACAATACGATATTGCACCGAATAATTCTTCATTTAAATTAACAATTTATAACATGGAAATGTACATTAAACTAGTGCCCATATAAATTAGCATTACTCAATATGCACATTTGTTTTCCTGTGGGGTCGTAGGTAAAACCTTGGGCCTTTTCCGTTATTTCACTATCACTACTTTTTATCGCAATCACATTAAGGTTAGGTTGTTACTTTGATCACAAACTGGTAAATCCTATGGTTTTTACCACCAAATGCATTCTCCGTGTGAAAGTTCTTGTAAAGCGATAAGATAAGGTCAGTGATATCGGATTCCTAGTGGATAAGAAACACCACAGTGGATTGAAAAATGATTGGGGAACACTTTTTAAAGCAATAGAATTTTAATCAAGCGGTAGTGATTTAACGGAAACAAAAAAAGTAGTGGTAGTAAAAGGAAAGAATTTGAACCATTATTTATCAGTCACACTATCGTTTCAAGAGGGGTTATAGAGAACAGTACCACATCTCAGATGTATGTACTAAATATGCTGAATAATTCATCTTGTAATGTTCATATATTGGTGAAAGGTCAAGTTGAATGTAGAAGACGTGTCAGGTTTCCTTCCAGCAAAGTTGTCCTTTTATAAGCATTTTTTAGCACAGTAATCCTTAGCATTTCAGTAAATATTTTATTTATTTTAAATTATTTAACTCATAGTGGGTGAAATACGCAGCTTTTTTATCTTTCTATTTTTAAAGAACCGAAGGCTGACAAAAGTTTACCCTGCGTCATAGGTCTTCGAATAATATGAACTAGTTTAAGTGTTTAGGAATTACGATAGAAAACATAAATAGGGTTAAAAATAGTGTAAATAGTGTACATAATGTAATTGTTTATGACTTTAATAGATAAGTCATAAGCAATGCCTTATCTAGTAAAGATTTTTTTTAAATAATAGTTTTGCGTAACACTAAATTAAAACATTATATCGGAGCGTCAAACAACAAACGTAAGTAAAATGTTCAATCTTTGCTTTGTAATAGCAAGCTATTATTATTTATGATTTTATATAATTTAAAAAACTTCATAAATTTATATGGAATGATACATAGCTATAAAATAATAATAAATAAGTTCAGTAAACAATATACACACTGTGAATACCGTACACAGATGCTCACGCGTAAATAACTCCGACTGTAAAGCGCGTCGCATCGTAACTTTTCATCGCCCGCAATCTTATTCAATTGATAGTTAAATAACACTTTAACTTTTTGGTACTATCGTTAGATATTTACAATAGTCACGCTTTTACAGACATTTATTTATCTCAATGACTAGTCAAGTGTTTAATTTTATGTGGGGTCTAACGACAACATAGGTATACTACGAATATTAATACTTTTTATGTTTATGTATGTGTTTATTTAAGGGATACGCCAGTGTAATTAAAATATAATATCAATGTAACAGTTTTATATATCCTTGTATCGTTTTGCATAGTATAGTCATTTTATGATAATATATTATGTTAGTATTGTTATTATTGTTTGAATGTTATCCGTTAGCATTGGATAGCTTATGATTGAAAGAAAATATCTGGAGATTTCAAATGTTAAAGTGTTTAAGGAACAAGCATAACGATTCGACATGTAAAACAAACTCCTTTCGTCTTCAGGTGTACTTGCTACATTAGTATACATATAAAACCATTTTATTTGTCATCTTAACCCATAATAATGTTAATATAATACTAAAACACATGCTTAGATACTATGTAAGACGTTTTTAAAATTGTTAGATATACAATAAGTAAGTAAGTACACGTGAAGACGACTGTTATAGATACATGTACAGTAAGTACGACGAAGTACAGGAGATTGTTATACCTGTCGAACGTTGTGTTTGAATGTTTCAAATCTCTTGTTACTATTTGTAACCAATGTTAAGGTAAATACTTAATTTAGTTACTAATGACCAGTAAACGTGTTATTAGGTTTCAATTATTGAGGTCATTATTAGCTGTCAAACATGCTCAGGGTATTGATTAATATATTAGGCTTGTCCAATACCTGTTACAACTTGTCAAGTTTAACTAAGCCTGTCACGTATAACTAAATGTAAAGACAGTTTCGAGGATGATTGTTAAAGTGTCTCAGCCATAGGCAACATTTAATTTATAGGTATGTAAAAATATGTTATAAAGTATATAATAAGCCACAGTTCAACGAAATGTGAAGTGTATTAGTTGTTATTAATCGAATTACTTGTATCGTATAGAGATAGTAACGGACAACAAGAGTAACATTTACACAACAGATAGTAACGGACAACAAGAGTAACATTTACACAACAGATAGTAACGAACAACAAGAGTAACATTTACACAACAGATAGTAACGGAAGTTAACATGTTCACATTACTTTAATACATTTAGAACTGAATAAATTAAATAATAATAGAGTTAATTATTGTTTACTCTATTAAAATTATTATTTAACCCTCCTGCACTTAATTTTTTTATTATTTTATTTTATTTTTTTTTACTTTACTATACTTTGTTTCCTGCATCAAGCCCTTTGGAAATTTATTTATGACTTTAATTTATCGTAAAAATAGGTAATTGGAAAATAGTTGTATAATGCACAGGAATTCGTTTTTTTGTTAGAGTTTGGGATTTAATAATTCAAATTATTGGGTTTTTAAAATGTCATTCATTTTACTTTCACAAACATTAATATTTTAATTACAGCAATGTCTAAACTCGTTATTATTTATGCTTAATGTGTATCATGTATGTAACAATAAATATAAGTCATTTCACAATAAATACTGTTTTTAATAGTGTCAGAGAACCAATATTATACTGTAAATAAACTATTTTTAATAGTATTTTACTCACAAAAACACTGTTATCTGTATGCTCATTATAATATGCATCAAATTCACCATAGTTTACATAAAAAAGTTTAATAAACGCTACCATAAGAGTTACCATAAAAGTAACTTAAATTAGTCAAAATAAGAGAACTTATTTAGATCCGTTTTACAGCTTAAAGCCAATGATGGGGGGGGGATATATAATATATAGAACATGATCCATGTTCCATGAGGTGCTTTTGATGTATCGAGATAATTTTGAATATAGTTATTTAATTGATACAAATAATAGCTATGATGTTTATACTAGGTAAACATTGCGTAATTGTAATGTAGATTAAAATCGTAATGTACGATTGATTTAAACAGTAAAATTACATATATTAAATAAGAATAATAATACAAATTGTAATATTGTTGCTGATGGAGTCACGAGTGACAGGCCGAAGCTGAAGGCCGAGGTGAGACGAGCTCTTTGAGTGATGTCATTGGCACGGAGGAGTTAAGGGATGTTACCTACATGTTATTCATTTTAGTTACTTATTTTGTCAAGAAATATTACTGGGAATATACAACAAATATAAATTAAGGAGTAGTCATGATTTTACACTCCCGGTAGAATGATGTTTGGGTTTTTACTCAGATAAAAATTCACGCTTTAGAATGATTAAACAGAAAAATACTAATCTATTGCTTTTAATAATTTAAAAAAAAAAACTTATAATTCCAATTCTTCATTAACTGGTTAATACTTGGTTATTTCAACAACCAGAAAAAGGTAACTATTATATGAACAGTTATTATTTAAGTGCACTGTAGCACATTGACAGAGGACAGCCAAGCCTCTACCTATATCATTCAACCTTATGGATCGTATGGTTATAAAACACCATCCTCTATATATATATATATATATGACCAACATAACGATTTATAGTTAAACCTATGTTAATATTTAAAATGTTTCATAAATTTATATTTTCACTGGTTTAAAATATTTATTTTAAGGTTTTAAGATTATTATTATTACTATTCCCAATTTTAAATATATTTTAAAATTAACTTTTTATGGAGGATTAGTGATAAACCTTTTTATGGTCAAGAAACGTAAACTGGTGTATTTTGTCCACATAAATAAAATTAATAATTTGAATAAGTTCGATATATTCCATTACAAAGAGTGCTAAGCTCATATTCTATATTAGGTCGACATTTTAATCATAATAACGTAATTCAAACAGTTAAATCATCATTTAAAACGTTGTGAAACAGTTACACGTTTATATTTTAACATTTCTCCTACTAAGGGCCTATTGTGCTTTTAATATAAGTGGTGCCTATGTATGTACAAGATGGGCTTGCCTTTTAATTAATTTATGTTTAACTCAAAGAAATGCCAATTAGAAATTTGTTTTATTAATGTTTCGCTTAATATAATTTTATTGAAACATTTATTGTTAATAGGCTACAATTTACAAGGCTAATTAAAACATCATTAGATAAAAATATATAAAATTAAATTGTATACTATGTTTGTTTTGTTCCCCTTTTTCGGATTAAAAAGCATTATACACACGTACAATAAAAGCATACCAAGTGGTTTGTTAAAACACGACTATACCAAGTGCATTCAATAATCTCCGAACTAATAGGTACCAACAATTATTGGTTAATTTTTTCATATTTCATATTA
>JAQJVL010009271.1:0-16543 GCA_035578905.1 Stictocephala bisonia
TCTGTAGTGAAGTGATTTGGTGTAATAGTGAAGTGATTATGTGAAATAGCAGGAAATAATGTATATGTCAGTGAGTTGTTCTGTTATTATGATTACGATAATAAATGCAGAGAAATAGAGAGAGAAAAAAAAATATATTTATATGGCTTAGTGAGTGTAAAAGAATCAGAGCTAGATCAACCAGAGCCTTCAACTTATTACTCAGGTATGTTAGTATAGGCTGCAATTACAGCAGTATTTCAATCATCGTTAGGCCTATTTATTCCTGTAATTAGCCACTGATAGATAGCTTTTTTAAAAGTATTGTAGTTATTAAGGTTTTCTATCTCACTAGGCAACATATTATATAAATAAGGAACAACATAGTTTGGTAACCTTTCTCCATATACTGTTCTAGGGATAGGTGTAGCATATTTGACAACATTTCTAGTAATACGTGGCCTTATGGTTCCTTTTTTAAATTCATCCTTAGAATAAAACTCAAGTATCATTAAAAATATATAAAGCCCTTTAGGAGAAAGTTCTCCTACAACACTGTATTGCTGATTATTATCTACTGTGACTAGACCTAATCTAATATCATTTTTATACAGAGTTTTCAAACATTTCTTTTGAAGATTAGTAATAATGTTAATATGAGTGTCTGCTGCAGTTCCCCATACTGTAATTCCATATCTCATAATAGACTCAAACAGAGATTTGTATACAGTATGTTTTACTGCTGTACTAAGCTTGTATGTTAATTATGTTAATTGATGTTATGTTATGTTATGTTATGTGATGTTATGTTAATGTTAATTATGTTAATTGTATGTTAAGTATGTTAATTGAAATCGTAATTAATTATACTGTACTTGTTCTTCAAATATAGTTAAGTTACCCAACATATGTTTTCACAGTTAATAAACGATTTGATTGTTGAATTTGCCATTAAATTAATACTAACCCACACTACATTTAGCATTTCAATATTATTAGGGAGAAAACTAGGGTTCAAGATCTAGGAGACAACTTCAAAATTTTAATAGGAACGTGGTAATGTGATTTGTGACTTAAAACTCTCTTTTCAAACTGAACACGACAGTGCAACCAGAATTTAGAAAGAATATTTCATTCTTTAGTTATTAATTATTTTGTTATTTTACTTAACTGGTTATCGCCTATGTATTTTCCTAATTAAAACTGATTTGTTACGGCTAAAACAAAAACACCCTAGAAAACAATAAAAATGCATATCAGGTTTTGTTTTAACCACGACAATTCGGTTTTAATTAGAGGAAATACATAGGCGATAACCAATTAAGTAAAATAACAAAATAATTAATAACTAAAGAATAACACATTCTTTTTAAATTCTGATTGCACTATCGTGTTCAGCTTGAAATGGCAGTGTTCAATGTCATTAAATACCATTTAAAATGCTGAAGTTGACTTGTACATCTTGGACCTCAAGATCCCTAATAACGTTGAAACACTAAAGTAGTGTGGGTTAGTATTAATTTAATGGCATACTCAAAAAGTAAATCTTTTATAAAATGTTGACACAAGTTGGGAGGGGGGGGGGCTTAAAACTCAGCCTGTATATACATTTTTATAAATGAATTAAGATGTATTATTCGTTAGTTAAAAGTAATTATTTAATCGTACAACAATTAAACATAACTACACGACAATGCGTACATTTTATTTGCAAATATTATTGCAAAGTATCGCCAGATGGCGACCAGTCGATAGGCTGATGCCTCTGTCCTGGCGGAAAATTGAGAATTGGAAAAGATTCGTTCGCTGGTAGCAAAGTAGATAACTTTCTGCGACTTAGAATTGACTTTCAACTTTACAATTTTTGGTCAGATCCGGTGTCTGCCCAAAACAATACATTCACCTTTATATTATTTCAATTGTAAGTTAATTTAAGTTATGTTTTGTATATTATTTATTAAATAAAATGAGAGGCCGATCTACTTCTTAACCTTACTCTGCCCATTCCTCACAGACTATTGATCTGTGTGAGGAACTTAATCAGACAGAGTAAGGGAGTGAACCAGTACAGTACAAGGTGAATATTACTGATAAATACTTCCAGTCTTGGTCGGATTCGAACCAGCACTATCTCTAACCCAAGCTCAAAGTCCTGACGCCTTAGACCGCTCGGCCACCAAGGTGGTATATATGTCAAATACTAATAATTTTATGTTCACTAAATAAATAGTTAAAAATTACACTTAAAAAAAATTAAATAAAATTACACGGTCTGAGAAGATTAGTTCTCTGTCTCACTTGCACCACCATTTGCATCTTAATCATACTAGTGCGTTGAAATGGTCATTTTCTAAACGACCTATTTATAATTTCCGCTTAAAAAAGGATATATATTCTAAAATTTATAAACTTCATTCGTTCCTGATTTTCAGTTTAGCTGTTCGTAACGTGTTGATTGTTATCTAATGAAACCATTTCATAACACCAATGTACAATCATACATAGTCTCGAAATTGAATATTATTATTTGGATGCAATTAAAATTAAAATATTTGCTAAAGGAAGTTACTTTGAAATCATTGCTTACATTAAAGACTAAGTAGATTTGCGATAAGGCGATAAAACTGTATTGAACACGGGCGTGCCGAACCCAGCTCCTTGATTAAACCCTTAACGATCTCATATATTATCAATCACGTTTCTGTATCTCATTACAAGTTGCCAGTCTCATTAGTCGTTCAAAGCCTCGGTGTTTGATAATGGATAACCAATTACAGAACTTTGTTCAGCCCTGATTGTTGCTACGGTGCCCCAAGTCAGTTCTTTAGTGTTCACTGTTAATTGAAAACCAAACTTTGTATTACGGGAGTTGGCGGGTCATGTTACAACCTTACAAAGCATGTTCGGCTTGTACATTAGACGGTTACGAATTCACAACCATACATGTGCATGCACGTTACATTAGCTTTGGTAACTACTAGTTAAATTTAGAACAATTGAATACCGAAGAAACTGAGCACAAACGAAGTCCTGGCACTAAGTTATTGGGATTTACTTTATAGGCTATAGCTTGAAAATTGAGACCTTAATATCGTTTAAAACAGTCGATATGTTAGTTTAAATTAGTTTTTAAGATATATTTAAGCAGAGAAAATCATGAGGTCAAAGATTTAAGACGCAAGGCACACAGTTTCAAAAATGAATGCCGCAGATAATTTCGAATACTAAATTCCTTTTTAATTAATCAAGTTTCTTATGTAAATGGATTTAACTGACGAAAGGTTGTAATTCTCAACTTAATTATATAGTCGGATAACAATTTACTTTCAGTTGGAGATGTACCACTGAACTGGGAAGATAGTAACACTTTTTAGGTTTATTGTCGACTATGAATTAATTGAACATAAATTTTACAGTTAATGCTTAGATAACCGGTATAATTTTATATACATATGCTCAGTTTCGTCAGTTATATAATTAAAAGTAATAGTTAAAAGCGCGTGATAAATAAAATCATTTATTCGGCCAGAAAATATATTAGCCAAGTCACAATAAATGCAATCAATTAAAAGACTACAACTAGTGAAAACTTAAGCAAAAACATAACTTATTAACATTCTATGTGGTCACTAAGTAAAATTTTTGGTGGACAGTATGGAACTCGCGGACGCTATAACAAAAAATATCGAGCAGGAGTCTCTTTAATCGTTTCTTAAATGTTTAATAGTTTGTCTCTAGTTTAAGTGAAAGGCAGTTATAAAGAGCTACACCGTTGTAGAGGGTATGTCTTTCAAGGAAGATAGTACATTGCTTTGGAACTCTTAAACTGTGATTGACACGAAGATTATAAGAGTGTGGAAGAGAAGGGAAATTTAATTTTATGAAAGTGAGGGTTCAATAATAGGATATTTTCCTTTAATTCACTACCGTTATTTTTTTTGTTTCCATTAGTTCACTACCGCTTGATAAATATTCTATTGCTCTAAAAACTGTTCCCCAATCATTTTTACGTCCACTGTGGTATTCCTTATCCGCTAGGAATCCGATATCGCTGGTCTTTTCTTATTACTTTCAATTACTTATTACTTACAAGAACTTAAACGCGAAAAGCATATTCGGTGATAAGTCAATCATTGGATTTACCAGTTCGTGATCAACTTTGGTAGCCACCTAACCTAGCCGTAATTGCGATAAGAAAAGTTGAGTAGTGAAGTAACGGAAATGGTCCCAATAATAAATAAAGAAGGAAAAGTCAGCACCTTAAAACTTTTGAAGAATTATTTACAGGATTGATGTTTTTTTTAAATAAATACAACTCTTATAGCTTTCTTTTGATGATGGAATAAAAAAGATTTCTATGGCTTTCATTTCCCCATATGGATAAAAATGTTCATTAAACATGGACTTAGATTTCGGACCATTTTATAATGAATTAATACTTTAAGACAATAATAGTTATAGACATAATAGTCACCACAAAAGTGCAAATCTAGATAGTTATTACCAACATAGGGAGTTCCTTATCACATAATGACTAATTACTATGAGAGGTTATACTCTTCGTTATCTTGTTCTTCTTTAACTGATGTACGTAGCAAAGAGGATGCAGCATTAAATGTGTGATACTAAGCAGAACAGTTACTAAGCAGATACTATGATATTATCAGTTAACAAAGAGAAACAAAACTAACACAAAAAAATGTACATTAATTATAGTTGAAGACTTGTTTTCTCCCAGCAGAATAGCAGGCCCTATCTCATTACAACTTTCCACTTCTCATTAACTCGTTCAATGGCTCAGTGTTTGATAATGGATAACCAATTACAGCAACTTGTCTTCGCTAATTTTGCCTCGCCATTGTTCGGAGTGAACCAATCAATTTACCAATAGATGTGTGTCTTAGTCATTCTCTTAAGGTTCAGTGTTTTGTAATATTTTATTATTTTGGAAGAGAGAATCTCCCATTATAAAAGCGAATATATTTGGCTTTGGTGAATGTTACTTTATACCAACATTTTAAAAACAAGTCTGCTTGAAAACAAGTTGAAAATAACAGTTCATATTGTGAAAATAATTCTCGTTATTATTTGATTTATTATCACTATTTTTTTTATTTTCAATGTAATCAACTGACACAGTTGGTAGTTTCTTGCTACTTATTACTCCTAAGATCAAACGACGATATATTTTTAAGTTATTGTTATTTTGAGGTAGAGATTACATTATTATTTTAACAGTGACATCAACCCAAGATTCATCAACTCATTTAATATGTGTTGTAAATTATTTAAAAAATATTACAAATCCCTATTATTTTGCAGTACACTTACACACTGCTTTAAGCACCAAATTAGAGCCTAATCTAGCGGTATATCTTAAACATACTAGGTTGATAAATGAGTACGTGGTTCCAGAATCATATGTACGACCAGAGGAAGACTGTCAGGGAACATCGATCGTTTCCAATTGCCAATTTTCCAGTTGACCAACCAGTAACAGTCCGTCATGTTCCGTTGTCTTCCTTACGCTTGGTAATAATTACTCGTGGACTATCTGCACGGTCACTGGCTATACTCTAATATAACGTGTTTGTTGCCGTACTTCACGTTACTGTGGCGGTGGAGATTTGGTTCTTTGGTTTTTGGTTCACGAATGAGTGTGGACATTTAAGAAACTCATAATAACATAAGTTTATTCAATAGGAACTATAGCATTTAGTCGAAGACAAATGTTTTTTTTTGTTTTATACATTGACTCCAAGAGAATATGAGGAGAGTTGGTACGTTTTGTTGGACACATACCGTTCACTGTGTTAGACCTTATGCCCGCTGTACTGAGTAAGAATACACAAAAGAATTATCTTACAAGGGCTTAACTACTCGATATTTAACTTCTCTTACTAGGCCAAACTCTAAAATCCAACACGGAGGCGACAATTTATCATACTAAATTTCAGTATGATCAATTGTAAGACTATTAGCACGACTTTCCTATTAATTGATTGGGCAACTGAATTAAGAACCTAAAAGCGTCCCCTTGCTGGATTGGCTTATTTCTTATTTCACACATAACACGTATACTACTAATTGACGGCTATAATCCTTATTTACTCTTCCCAATTTACCCTTTAAACTTGGTTCTACATTACGTCTACAAATTCCCTGGCTATTGGAAAATAATGACACTTACCTTGAAAACTGAGAACTCCGGGAAACGGTGACAGGCGGCTTGGAAGGGTTAGGCCAGAATTTATCGTCTCGATCAGTGTAGCTATAGGCACAAAAACAATTTTCCCTCCATATTAGCGAAAAATTCCCTTCTGATTATAACAATTCCCTTATATGTTCATTTACCACTACAAACTGGCGGAAAACAAGGAATATTAAATCTATAAATATTTAAATGGCATAATATAACACTTTTTCCAAAAGATTTTAATAAAAAAAATGCGTTTTGTTCAAACTTTTAGTCAAATTTATTTAGTGATTTTATCATTCTACACGGCAATTCCTAGTTGAGTAGCTTAAAATCTCCCTCTGCCGAGGGAAATTTACCTCCATAAAGGAACAATGCGTAAAAAAGTGTTCTCACGTGGTTCACGTCAACGGCCACCAAACCAAGCCAAGCAGCCGTACCGAAGATTATGAAAGGTGACGTAATCAACACTGGAATCGAAAAGTGTAAAACATTGAAGCGTATCAGGACAAACAGACAATCTCAAAATAAAAATAAATCTGGTATTTAGGCAATAGCTATTTTGAGCCTGGTAAGCTTGTTTTAATATAAATATTGTAATGTGAGACGAATTCTTTCAATTGCAAATCTAGAATTTACCTTTAAAAGACCGCCATATTGAAAATCAATTGATTACTTAAATCAACTGTAAATTTTAGGCTACATTCAACACAACACTTATCCCATAGTTTTTTTACATTTTTTAAGAAATATAAAGTGACAACAGACAGGCAACTCGATTCTGTTTTCATTCGATGTGGCTAATACATCGACAGAGCTAATACAGAATTCACTTTCGAAATATTCTTTTTGTTGAGGCAATAAAAATATACCTTTTTTTTATCGTAATCGCCAAATTTATTACGTAACAAAAATATTTACTGTTCAATGATTTAAAGCATTTCCAATTGTTTAATTATCTTAAATAAAATATGAATTATTCTTTACTAATTTGTTTATTAAAACAAAAACTGACGCCGGATATCATCAGCGTTTTGGATATAACAGTAATATTAAATGGTGTTTAACAACAAGTATGACATAAACAATATCCGCCGTTCATTTTATCAATCCGCAAAACAGTTTCACTGTTGTGATCGTGAAGGCCGCGGCTCGCCTACCATTTAATTAAAATGATCCCTTTATTGCCGGCTATATCTCTCATCACATTAATTGACGCGTCTGCTCAACCAATTTATTCCGTCTAATTACGGTTATATAATTGATGACTGCAGGCTCCAATCGCGATGTAATTATGAGTTGGAGAGTCGGCAGTAACAAGCAGACACAAGTTCCGAAAGCCCCCAATTAAATTCTACTTCGTTAGATTTGACTAATTTGAACTTATAATTAAATACGATCATAGTAATTATGAGTATTTATGTAAATTGATCAGTTTCTGGATAATTTTGACATTAATAACTATTGTGACATAGTATTTATCATTACGTTTTTACTTGCCTATATTTGTACTGATATTTTTAAATAATTGGCTAAAATTAAATCTTCTGCCCTACTGGAATGTTCAATGTTCAGTCAATTAGCAATAGGGAATCAGGTATTTGTAGTATGACAGTGACAGGTTCAAGATGGACATTTAAAAATAGATGATATGTTTAAAATATTCAAATTAATTTGGTCGTATAGGTCACAATTCTTTGTTATATAGTTTAATTTAGGGTGGCTCTGGATTAAATTAAATAAATTTTATAAACAGTTGTAACGTCTTTCTCTATTGTGTTATTCAGCCGTTGTGTAGAGCTGCTAGGGGCAAAGCTATAAAAATTGCAGACAAAGTGCTTAAAGCCTTTCAAGCAGGTCGTTTTATTGCATTAACATCCAATAAAATTAATAGCAAACACATGAGGAGTAGGTTTAAAAAAATGTGAATTCAAAGTGATTATGATTGATAATTATGGAAATATACTATCAATAACTTTGATTCAGACGTATTATTTATTTTTTAAGCCTCTTGCAGTATAAGTGGTGTCCCCAATAAACTAAACGAGTAGTTTAAATAGACATAGCAACCTCAATAAACGAAATAGCCACTTTCAGAAGACATTGAATCCTCAATAAACGAAATAGCTACTTTCTGAAGAAATGCCACCCTCTACAAATTAAATAGCCACTTGCAGTAGAGGTAGCATCCTCCATCACAAATGGACATCATTTTCAATACATGAATTAGCCACTTTTTGCTTTTGAAACCCCGTGAAAAGAACCTTGAAGATACAAAGAAAAGTTCTACATAAATGTTTGCGCAGAAGTTCTTTACAACAGAATAATTGGACTAAATGTTTTGGATTTTATTTTCTGTTCCTTTTTGAAAAATTTCTGGTGTTATTTTCAGCCGTTGTAGTTTTTTACCGTTTTTTTTTCTGTGTGCTATAGCTTTATTACAAGTTCTGTTCCACATCTGTATTTTCTTTTTCTTTGGAGCTGTCCTAATTTCATTAGTTCTCTTCCTTAGCAGTTCTGTCCAGTTAACATTCTCAGTTTCCTGAACTCCTTTTATTATTTCACTATTTTCTAACCTCAATATTCTGGATTATTTCTGAATAATTTATCGGCTCTCTTGTTGTTTCTATTGTGAATAAATACTGTAAAGCTTTAATTTTGAGAAGGTAATTTCCTTGTTCTCACGGTCATATTTTCTTTGGCGTTTTTCTCGTGTATTGAAATTCTTGTCTATTTGGAATTCATCTGGGGGAGGGGCTGCAGTTGGGAGATTTCCTAATCCAGAGTTTCTATACCGGTACGGTTTCTGAAACTATGCTGTCCTGATTTTCAGACTGAAAGTTCTTCAAACATTTGTGAGGTTTGCTCCAAGTTTGTTTGTTGTATTGAGGACGATATGTTTTCCTGTTTTGTCTACAAATAAACCTTTTAAATATGTTTGAGGTGTTTTTTCGGAAGCTTCTTTTAGATCATTCCAGAAATATTCTATTTACTGTGGCTTTTTCTTATCTTAATTGTTTGATTGTGCATGTGCATTAATTAGAGTGTAATTTTGTTTCATGATCTTAAAATGAGTGTTGATATTATTCTGATTTTTAGTAGTAAAAATGATTTTATATTGAACCGCTGAACACTAACACATTTAACCCTACATGATACATCTTGTACCAAAAGGTTTAAGAAGTTCATTCTTGAGTAGTTATGACAGGTTAAAATTTTTACATTCTGAAATGTTTAAAAATGAAAGTGGTTTTCTTCTTAAAATCGTTTCTTGTATAGCTAGTTTTTGATAATAAGTTTGTCCATAACATTTGTTTCAGTTTACCAAGTTGTAATAATGTGTTAGTGTTTAGGGTTTCCATGTAATATTTTCCCTTTTATTTGGGGGATTTTGATTAGCTCCCTTTTGATTCTCCCCTTCATAACATGTCTAAACTTCTGGAACCACTGATCAGGTATATTACCCTTGTCTGTACCCTATACTACAAATTACAAGCTAGCATCAATTATGTTTATACTGTTTCTATTAAAACAAGAAGTATTTGAAACAATCATTTACTAATTTTACTTCATTGATGAAGAAGAGAATTAGACAAAGGTTTTTAATTTAAGCGGATATTGAATACTTTCTCCATGTTAAACAAAACCTATTGGTTCTTAAAGAGGCTAATGAGAAATGATTCAACGACGAGGCAATCAAGAGCTGCGTATTAACTACCGTTTGAACAATGAAAGTAGGTAATGAGAACTGCTCAGCATGCAGCGTACTGTCTCAACGTAGATTGACCAACTTCCTTACGAACTATGGTCCCAGATTACTAATAGTTCTTGATCGTATTTTAAATCCAATTGATTACATCATTCAAAATTATTATTATTATAAAATGGAGAATTATGACGGGCCACCTTATTAATCAATGCACTTTTCGAGTCAGTAGTTGTCTTAACCTTACTTATGATTAACCAAGTCAGTTTTCCACCTAACAAATGAATAGACCTAATCAAACATTAAGTTTTTCAACCAGTGGTTGTCTGACCTGACCAACCAATGAAGATTAATCAAGGAAGTTTTTTCAAGCTAGTCATGTGTCTAACCAATGAATACAGACCCTATAAGAAGCGAAACCTTACGGGCCAAAAAGGGACACCCTGAGGTTAGTTTGCCGATATTCCGCTTGGAACGCCACAAGTTCTTTTGCAGTGGCGAGGAAGGCGAAACTCACTGTCAGCGCTTTAATTTCACCGCACAAGAAAAGAGAGGTGAATTTTACCGTCCTTGCCTGCCTTGCCGTTGCCCGCCGTGCCTTCGTTTACATTTACAGATCAGCGGCCAGTCAGCTCATTCACTCCATTCAGTAGTCTTTTGGCATAAAACATTTGCTTTGCTTAAGTGATTCTCAGTTATTTTTTTCCAAACCATTTTAATGCTACAATCTTTGGCAAAACTGCTAAATTATTTCAAATTTATAAAAGTTAAGTATTATTAAAAATATATATATTTTTAAACTCCTGATTTTCGTTCATGCACTTACAAGAAGAAGTCAATACTCTAAAAAAATTCTATAATTTTCTTTTTAATTGAAACATAAATTCAAGTTTTAAGTCATTGTGAAGCTAAATATATTATTTACTGTTTAATCTTTTTACATTTAGAGTTTAAAACCTGTATTGATCATATTTATGTCAAACAAATTAATTGAATTGTTTATCTTTCCCGTGTATTTTTTTGCAAAAATCTAATTTTAAACGGGTAATGCCTTTTAAAATCATTTGAATCATACATACCATTATAAATGTTTGAATTTTAAAAGTACATTCTGCTCATCTCGAAAATACATTTTAACGGAGTTCGCGAATCTTTTCTACGGCACGTATAAAACGAGTAAAGTGTTTATAAATTTTCGCGGGTGCCTATTGTTATATAGATATTTTCAACGTACTTTGTTTCAATTAAGGGGAGTCGGATGACCCTATCTTAACGCACGTTAATTCTTATAACTTTCAGTACATACTGTATATCTCAGAAACAATTGTAGATATCAGACTTTTTCTGTGTAATTTTTAATCTGTAATACCTCCTAAGTATTTACTGCACAGGAAATAAAATCAAATACATTCTTTATATTTTATTCAATTTTTTTTATTCTGAAAAATAGTAAAAATTAAATTTTAAAGCTTTACAACTTTAGGCTTATGACTTTTCCTGTGCCTTAAATATAAATTATGATGTGCCAAATAAACAAATCAAAATCACACAAATATATTATTAGGTTCAAGATTGATGAGTACCGAAGTCTAAAAAAAACACAATTTTCGGAGAAACCCATTTTAATGTGCAACCAGACCAGCTGATGAGTACGTTTACATACTTTATAAATGGTCGTAACTATGTTAATAATAGCCGGAATTCGATGCTTTATACTATACATTAAACTTTTCACAAATCTACAAGGAATAAAATAAACTTAAAACAAAAAAAATTATAATTGTTATTAAAATAGTCATCTGACTCCCCTTAAATTACGTGTAAAAATCAAAATTTAATCCTTCAATTGCAAAATTGTTTACTAACCCATTTTGTGAAATAAATATTATACTACCAACTGTATTAACCCCTCCCCCTCCTGAAAGGATCTAAAAGAAAAACAACTATGAAATATCAAACGCTGTAAAATTTATTTTGTCATTAATAACATCATCACACATGACTATATTGTGAACACATGAAAGTTTTTTGTGAACACGTTAATACACAAATTCTCTTCTCTGCCACTACAAATAAAACAATTTTTCACAACTCTATGATGCAAAAATAGAAACAGAATCTTTGAATTCGTTTTAATGACACACAAAAAGTGTACAAATTCAATTAACATTAGATATTTATGGTATAACAATTCTTTATTAATTACAAAGTTAGCCCGGGACTATACACCTTTGAGTTTCATCAGTTTAGAGTTGGGCTTTTCATTCGCTATCTGCTCTTCCTAGGGGTCCCAGATCTTGTAAACCTTCAATTAGGTCTTGGGTCGGGTCATACTGAAGGTTCTTTTTAATGCTCATCTCGTCCCACATGAGAACACAGTCTTTCTCAAATTCACTCATACTTTTAACCTTTAGTTTAAGTTTTTTAAACACTTCATTTGAAAACCCACTTTCTAGCCTAGTGAGGTTAATCCACTGCTGCACAGTTCTTACACAAGGGAGCTTAAACCCTCTAGAAATCAAAAACAAATAAACAGACGGAGACTTGTAATACAGAGAGAGAGAAAAGTTTTTTTCTTCATTTGTCCATTGAGTTCTTTTCAAATGAAAAATTTGCATGTTCAAAAAAGTCAGTACGTCTCCAGAAACACATTTACTTAAGGTATTCAATAAAATATTTTTGTGGTTGACAGGGGAAAGTCCCTTTTTCTTCAGTTTAAATAATTTTTTTCTCTTCGAAGTCAAAAGTACTGTCTGTTTATGTATATGGTTTTTTTGAGTATCAATCTTTCTCTTCAATAGTTTTTTCCTTGGCGTGAGGTCTTCATTGGGGGTGTTCTCAATAGACGTAAAATCTGATAAAAAGCTTTGGAGAGATTCATCTTCATTCTGATTTTCCGTTTGTGTTGTCGAAGAACATTTAGTGTTACACTTAGTTAACAATATACAGCTGTTGAGTTTACCACTTATACTGTCCGTTGATGTTGTTGTCTGAGATGACCTGTTTGTTAAAGCTGTTGTAGGCATCCATGGTGATGGTGTGGGACGATTTGACGAAATATCTTCACTACTTTCCTTTTCTGTATAATGATTTTCCGTTGATGTCGTTGTCAGAGATGTTCTGGTTGCTGAAGATGTTGTAGGTGTCCAAGGTGATAGTGTTGGTAGATTTGACGAAATATCTTCACTGCTTTCCTTTTCTTTATAATGTGGTATAGGAACAGCATTTTTATTTATCTTATTTCTTAAAGAGTTGGAAAAGTCCTTGCCTTCAAAGTGATTACTGCAAATGCGTTTATTTTTTAAAATCTTGTCTGGCAATTCAATGAAATCGTCACGCCCACTGCTTGCTATCCAATCACAGCACCTAAAAATACAAATGTTTTTTAGGACTTACAGTACAAATTGGATGATTCCCTGTCATGATTATGATAGATTCAACTCCATGTTCAAACCTTTAAGTTTTGCAAATGCAAAGAAGGATCAGCCAAATATTATTAAACTTTGTGATAAAGCTATTGTTATGAAATAACAACTTGTATTAGAACTGTTATTTTGGAATGTTGCGTTATAACTGGTCAGAGATTAAAATTAATAAATATGACAGAATGTACGAGCAGACGTAAAATAACCTAAATCGTTTGTTTAGGGTTGTTCAGCTATCTTATACGTTTGTTTGGCCTTAGTTACCTGTAAAATGGAAAAATAAAGTGGGCGTTGCTAGCCTCACACCAGCAGCGCCCATTAGTCAATTAAATTTGAGGTAAATGCAATTTAAATCGTTTACTTAGCTCTATTTAGCTGTGTTTGTCATTTGTTTGGCATTAGTCACTCTAGGATTCTAAAATTAAAGTCGGCGCTGCTAACACAACACTAGCAGCCCAGATTTCAAAAATGTAATTGATAAATATGTATTGTTTATAATTTTGTTAATTTTGTATCTTTTCCCAACGTGTTTAATACGATGCTTTCACGTATAAGCCTCGACGCACACCACTTATAAACAAATCAGAAATACTTCGTATTAAAATTGGGAAGGAAATTTCCCACGGTTGCTGAAGACTCTGAGCTTTCCCACGCGCTCAGCAAGATAACAGAATGGAAGGGATTACCGTGATGCGCCAAAAATTACATCTGTACAGCAATGATAACCAGATGTATTTCCTGTTCATGGCCAAAATGTAATTCCTTATATTCTTGTCATAAAAGTTGTATTTTTTTATTTACTCAGTTTATACAAGTTAGAAATGGTTGTATCAATAAATGCTGAGTAATGCATTTACGGAACAGATGTCAAATAATTAATTCTGTTAAAGCAGTGCCTACATTGTTTTTCGATTTACAATAATACATTAAAGCTTGACATACGTTAAAGCAGCAGTAAAATTGGGGTAATAATGCAAAATCTGTGGTTTTAGCCTCTTTCCATATTTCCTTAACTATTCTCGTTTTTGCCTCGATTCCTATAATAAAAATACGTAAACAAACGATTCAACTGGTGTTTAGATAAAATAAACGAATGGGCACTGCTGGTATGAAGCTAGCTAGCATTGCCCACTAGCAGCGCTCACTTTATTTTTTCAATTCAAAAGCAACTAAGGCCAAACAAACCTAAACAAAAGATTCTGTTATTTTTCAGTTCAAATCAACTAATGGGCGCTGCTGGTTTGAAGCTAGCAGCGCCCATTTTATTTCTTGATTTTAAAGGCGTCAGGGATAAGTTTTGGAAAATAGCTAAACAAACGATAAACAAACTATTAAAGTTATTTTAACGTCTATTTTCAATATGGGCGCTGCCAGCTTCACATACATGAGCTCTTTGGTCAATGTGTAATTCTAGTAGCTTCCGTTCTCACGGATATTTTCGGTTTCTATAGGCATAGCTACATAGAGTAACCACAATAGTAAACACAACAATCACAATTTCAAATTAGATATATTTAAAATTGCTTTTTACAAAATGATAAAACTAAACCAAACGCAATAGCATAAACAAATCAGTGACAGTCTGAAGTGTGTGAAATACTATAACAGCTGTTTATTTAATTGAAATAAAGTAAGCTAAACACATACGACATAAATCTGTTAATATATTTCTTCCATTTCATTCCATAACAATTTTACCACACAGTTTAATAATATTTGGCTGATCTTTCTTTGCATTTGCATATTTTACTAAAACAATCTGTTTACATTAATTATATTCGCCACTTTAAATGAAATGATATTAAAATCAAAATATTAATCATCCAAAATCATATGATTCCATAGATACGTAAAAGCAAACTTATTTCCACACCGATAACATTTAAATTTTGAAGAAAATTACTGTGTAGTTTCCCATTCTGTAATGCATTCCATGGTCATGGTATTAAACTATTTAAAAGTGTGGAAAATTAAATTATAATAAAACATATTATAATGTAATAAAAAACACTGTTTTAAGTGCTGCTTTTGTCACCAGGCTTTTAAACTATTTATTGTGTAGGAACTTTAAGTATTAATCTTAAAGTTATTTATATTTACAGTAAGTAATATAGTTTTACTATTAATCAAGCATCTGTTAAAATTTACAATGGTTATTTTTCATTAAATGTTTTATAAATTTGAGTCAAGAGTGTGGAACGATTGCTTCAATAAATTATTCTATATGGCAATCAAAAAATTATTTAAACTAGTTTTGTTTCAAACATTTCTCGTAAATCCCTAACACATATAACACCTTAATAAATTATATACAATTTTTTTCAAAGTTTTTCACTAAAACGGAATATATTTATCTATATGGTGTACTTATTTATTGTTAACTTATAATAGTAAATTTAATGTTAACATTACAAACATCCCATTTTCCATCTCTCAGTGTAGAAAATTATAATGCGTAAGTTGAAGGTTCAAGCCGTTGCACCAGGTTCAAAAGGTACACCAGTCAGTCTTAAATGTAATTTTTTTGACTCATTAGTGTAGTGTTTGTCACATAAAAAAACAATATAAATAAAAAATAAAATGCGCTTACCGTTTCT
This sequence comes from Stictocephala bisonia, assembly GCA_035578905.1. Classification (NCBI taxonomy): domain Eukaryota; kingdom Metazoa; phylum Arthropoda; class Insecta; order Hemiptera; family Membracidae; genus Stictocephala; species Stictocephala bisonia. Next base: position 15,904 of record JAQJVL010009271.1, read on the forward strand.
TGTTACTCGCAGGGAAACAGAAAAAACTCAGTTTATTGCTGGTCTTATTATTAGAGTCACACCCTAAATAGTGACACTTCACATAACTACTCATTTTTTAATACTTATAACACAAATGGTCACAACTATCACATGACCACCGAGCCGGCCGTAGGGAATTAAATCACGGTCACTGCAAACATTCAAAACTGGGGGTGATCGGGTGTTGACGTTGACATGAGAGAAAGAGAAAGTGGTGGGAGTACACTCCCAACCAAGAGTATGTACAGTCCACCGACTTAGCATCAGCACAGCCTAGCGGATTATCGGTGAACTAGAAATTATCGCTGGTATACTCCCGCGTCGCCACCAAAAGCATTGGGGTTTCGCTTCTTACAGGGTCTGTATTCATTGGTCTAACCTAACCAAGCATGAATCTCTTCAGCTAACAGTTTTCAAATTCAACCAACCAATGAAGAGTAACCAATCTAGTTTTTCAGTCATTCATTGTCTGAACCAAACAATGCAGTTTTTGCGTCTTTTCCATTAATTCACTACCACTACTTTTTTTGTTTCCGTTAAATAAATACCACTTGCTAAATATTCTATTGCTCTAAAAACTGTTCCCTAATCATTTTTACGTCCAATGTTGTATTTCTTA
>JAQJVL010009272.1:0-16543 GCA_035578905.1 Stictocephala bisonia
CCATTGAGAGCTTTACGTTCTTTATAAAAACCTCATCTAACAGACATCCCATTAATGGCAATTCATCCCGAATTTTTGGAAATTAGCTAGTAAAAACAAAAAATAAATACACACACACACACACACACGCACGCACGCACGCACGCACGCACGCACGCGCGCACGCGCACACACACACACACACACACACACACACACACACACACACACACACACACACACACACACACACACACACACACACACACAAACACACACAGACACACACACACACAGACTTGGTATGAACATCTAATTATTTCCTCATAACAACATTAAATATAGTATAAGTGTAATAAAGAGCCAGGAACCACTTTAAATATGTTATTTTCGAACAATCAAGAGAATATTTCCCCTCTTCACATCCAATGTACTTAAAATTGAAGGAGTGCTTTTTTCCTTGATATCCATTTCGTCTCATGAAATAGTAAACCACCTGGAATTGTTCGATATTGATTTTATGTAATTTACTGTTTTCCTTCAATCTTTAAGAGTTTGTCCAGGCTAGTATCATTAAAGGAAGAATCGAAGTTTACGAGTTTAGAATAATTGTAATACACTTATATTTACAAGAAATGTAGCAATATTTGGTTATAGGAAAATAATTTATAATAATAGAAGTAATAATACTTGTGATTATAATTACTTTAATATGTTTGCACCAATTATGTGTTTTGGTATAAAATAAGAAATGATAAAAACAATGAGGAATGGCGAATATTAATGAAAATGAAGAAAATAAATTCATTAGGATAAAATCATGTTAGACACTGGTTTTCCACTAGCAAATTTATTGATAAACTGTCAAAAGCGATAATGGTTATCGGTAATTTGTTGTTAATTGATTAACGTAGTATATTGGTACGCATAGTAGGCGTTTCTCAGAAATCATTGTTGCAGTATATTGGTACGCATAGTAGGCATTTCTCAGAAATCATTTCCGTAGTATATTGGTACGCATAGTAGGCGTTTCTCAGAAATCATTTCCCAAACAAAGTCTGTTGTACTACTGCACAATGCATTGAATGTTCATGATTAGACCTACTTAATTCAACACTAGTTGTTAGTGGAGTGCGTAGGACATGTAGATTTTTTATTTTCCTATATTTTCAATGAAATAAAAGCGAAGAAGATAAACGACTCTTTATAACTTACTGCGAAGGAAGCCTCTGATGCAGGGCGCGCACTAACAGCCCACAATAGTAAGTACGTTGCGTGATATAACATGAAAGCCTGCCCACTGAACTGGCCCACCCCCGACCACCTTAGACCTCCCCACAACAGTCCTACCTGGGGTCGCTCAAATAGGAACTGATACCAGAGCCAGTTTAGTGGGGGTAGCGGCTGGGACTCTCTCTTTTCCCTCGATGGTTTATAATTGCTATCTTTGTTGCATTTTTGTAATTTTATTTCTGTTTAATTGTAATGCTAAGCGTTTAATTGGATCCATTATCATCTACATGAGGATTGTTCAAGTGTAAAAAATGTACTATTTTGAGATTATTTCTATAAAAGTTTGTTCCTATGGGAGCCTCTTTTCAAAATTTCGTTTAATCGTTTAAGTGTATTTTAGAACTTAGGCTTAAGCGACTGGTGTCATAACTAGAGTCTACATTTTCCGGTGACAACCACGTCAAGGTGCTATGTACATTATTTACAAAGTAACCAGACGTTTCGCCCATACTTTGATGAAGCATCCTCAGTGGTATGTCTGAGACTTAGAGATATGTCTCAACTGAATAACAAAGCAGTTATCCGCAAGATGTGAGCGTTAGCTATTAAAGTTGTTCAAGCAATATGGTGAACTAAATTTGTACCGGTTTTAATTTTAGCTGCAATTTTTTTAATATGGATTTTAAACGTTATCGATCGATCTAATGTTACTCTAAGATACTGTGGATGATCATTGTGGTGGAGTTTAACACGATTTAGAGAGAGATTCAATTTTTGATTAGCTTGTCGGTTACTTGGGTGAAAGCAGGCCACTTCAGTTTTTGATAGGTTATGATTTAGTTATATAATATTTGCGAGTGCTGCAAGATCACTTATGAGTACTTCATCAATAGCTTTTAAGTTCTAGTGTTGATAAACTAAAGCAATATCATCTACAATATCATACATAGATCACATCATCTATATCATACATACATTTTCAAAATGTTGTCATTAGTATGTCAGTCATATGCACTTTGAACAAAAATAGAGTGATTACAGACCCAACATGAAAAAATTAATAATATTCAATTTGGTTCAGGTTAAAAAGGATTACTATCGTAATATTTATTATTAATAATAATAATAATAATAATAATAATAATAACTTTTTTTATTGCGTCAGACAAAGTACATTGTATTGCAATAGTCATAAATGTTAATAAATGTTTAATAAATTAAATAGTCTAAAATTTTCCATTCATTCATTCCATCAAAGTCACTTTCAAACACACAATTTTGCATTCAAAGGTCATCCATTCGAATTCTATCCAATTACAGCTCTGGTCTGTGTGTTCACAGGGCCTCCCAGTTGTGTGCCATAAACGCGTCTGTACTATAAAATGCTTCTGCAATCAGAACTTGCTTCAGACGCGTTTTGAATGCCTTGAGCATTAGGGCACTTTTGACCGAATTTGGCAGACTGTTGACAAATTGGGCTCCTGCCTGTGAAGGCAAACGCTCATAAACTACCATTCTGTGTTTACCAGTTCGGTAGTTGTCTCTGTCTCTAGTTGCATAGGAGTGTATGTCACTACCTCTTATGAGATTGCAGTTTGATTTGAAAAAAATGCACGTATTCAAGATGTAGAGACAGGGTAATGTCAACAGTTTCAAGCTTTTGAAAGCTGGTTTGCACGACTCTCTCATGTGCAATTTTGCAATGGTTCGGACTGCCTTTTTTTGAAGAATGAAAATTCTAGAAAAGTATGCGTTTGTGCAACCTCCCCACAAGGCCAATCCATAGGAAAGGTATGGGTAAATTACTCCGTAATAAGCCGTCATCAGTACCTGAGTCGGGCAGTATAAAGATAGTTGTCTCAAGACATAGATGCCTGAGGTTAGTTTTGAACACACACTGTCTACGTGAAAACCCCATGTCAACCCTCGATCCAGGTGTATTCCAAGGAATTTAGTCGAGTAGACTTCTTCAATCTCAGTCTCATCCAACATGACTGTGGGACTTTGATCTGAATCGGTTTGGCACAAACAAAATTGAACAAATGACGATTTTGCAGCGTTTTTTCTGAGGTTGAGCTTTTGGAAATGTTGAATGGCACTGTTGAGATCAATGGAAATTATCTTTTCGAGCTCTTTGGTAGAGTTCGCGCTGAAACAGAGAGTCGTGTCATCAGCGTACTGGACGAGTCGCCCTTTTTCTACTGATGAACCAACATCGTTAACATATATCAGGAAAAGGAGAGGACTAAGCATGGAGCCTTGGGGGACTCCATAGTAAATTCTCTCTTCTCCCGATCTAGCATTAGAAATACTTACAAATTGAGTTCGATGACTGAGATACGATTGAATCCACTTAAGTGGCACTCCTCGTATCCCATAGTATTCTAGTCTGTGAATCAAGGTGCTATGATCAACACAGTCAAAGGCCTTTGACAAGTCAAGGAACACAGTGAGTGTCTTTTCTCGTCTTTTAATACCCTCCACTATCATATCGACCAGACGCACAACTGCATCTATCGTCGATTTACCACCTCGGAAACCGAATTGGTTATTTGATAGTAGATTTGACCTTTCAAAAAAACTAACGATTCGAATAAGGAAAACCTTTTCAAAGACTTTACTGAAGGCCGGTAATATTGAGATTGGACGGTAATTTTCCGTTGAAAAAGGATCGCCCTTTTTGAGAATCGGGGTCACTTTTGCTTTTTTGAGAGCGGAGGGAAAAGTTCCCGAGTTAAAAGAGAGATTAATTAAATGCTCGAGTGGCTTCAACAGGTGGCTCGAGCACTGCTTGAGAAGCTTCATAGAGACGTTATTTATGTCATTCGATAATTTTGGCTGAAAGCCACCGATAACTCTGGAAATTTCTTCTTCTGTTACTGGTGCTAATGCCATGGATGCAGCTGGGCTGGGCAGCGAGAAAGAGAGCGGCTGATCGTTAGGTGGACAAAATCCATGGTCAGCTCCAACCGAGGCAAAAAATCTATTGAACTCACTAGCGACCCTGAAGGGATCGGTAACTCGTTCGTTTCCAATTTGCAACTCAATTCATTTGTCAGGTCGTGTGTTATTATTGTTTATTATGCTCCATGCTGTTTTTGATACATTTTTTTAAGTGAGCAATGATTTGGTGACATCATAAGCTTTTGCGGCTTTGATGACTTTTCTGTACGTTCTTTTGTAATTTTGAAAAAATGTTTTAAACGTTACATTTGAGGTGTGTTTGATAGCTTCGGAGAAAAATAATAACTTTTCTCTCGAGACAAGAATACCTTTGGTAATCCAAGCAAACTTTTTTAATCTTGGTTTTTGGTTAGTTTTCTTTAAAGGACAGCTCACATTCAGATGAAAGTTAAAAGCTTGTTCGAAATTTTTGAATTGAAGTTCCACAGGATCTTCTAAGTTTAAAAAACTCCATTTTTCACGCGTAAGTTGAAAGTTAAGTAGCGCTATGTTTGCGGGTCTCGTATCTCTGATAATTTTATGAATGGGCGGATCCCGTGTTGGCTCAAAACCACTTATGATAGCCTGTTGGCCATAGTGGTCAGAAAATGCTGTGTTGATCACAGACACCTCTATCTTAGTCAGGTTTGTAACAATGTTGTCGATAGCTGTGGCTGAGTGGTTCGTTACTCTTGTTGGTGAGTCGATCGACCAAACAAGACCGAATGTCCTCAACAGATCTGTGGCCCGTTGTGTCATGGGATTATTAACGTCTAAAACATCGATGTTAAAATCCCCCATAACCATGAAATTTTGCTTTTTTTGCGTTACATCAGCCAACAGCTTTTCAAATTTTGACAAGAAAGAGTTTTCATTTCCGCTGGGAGCCCTGTATGTTCCAATGTGTCTGAGGAGTCAGTTAGTGTGTGATGAGTAAAATAAAAGTTTTGTTTCACAAAAAAAGTTTTGTTCCACCTTTTGTGGAGGATCGACAGTAGTAATTTGCCAATTGATAATTTTGAATTTTGAAAATTATTCGAAAATAAGTGCTCTCAAAATTAGAACGGTTAAATATTTTGTTCGATAAGGCCTTTTGCTGTCTAAGATTATATCATTAGAAAAAAATTTAAAAAAAATGATTGAAAACAATAAATATTTACTTATTTTAAAAAATATGAAAATAATAAATAAATGGTAAGCAAGGATTGAATATTATGTAAGTGGACGATTATGAAATAAGCTAGTTAAGTTTTATTGCTCACAAGCTATTTTCTGTTAGCTTAATTTCAATGGTTTCGTAAGCTAAATAATTATGGTTATTTACAAATTATTAAGTTAATTTGAGAAAACATGTAAATTGATTCAAGCACCTGTTTAGGCAGTTCTGAGTTTCAGGCCTGAAAATATACAATAGACCTGTTTAAAAACATATTATACGTCCAAAGACGAGGAAAATGTTGTAGTTTGTATTGCAACCCTGAACCCAATTCAAATAAATGACGATAGTTCAATTCTTTTCCGACATGGATGTTAATTGTAGTTAAATTCTCGTGCGGAAAAAAACAAACAAACAATAGATTGATGAATCTTAATGTTAATTTCTGCTCAATGATGTGGTCTTTGTATTTTAAGTCTTCTAGTTGTTACACACGTATGTAAGTAGTGTATTATTTATGACACATCCATTTACCCACAGGATTCGATATGAGTTTTGTTTTTTAAACGAAAGGACTGTGACTAGTATACGTAAAACTATACGCAATTTTAGACTTGTTTTTGATTTTATTTTGAGAGAGAGATACTTCAAAAGTTTAGGACCTAAATCATATTGTAGTTGTTACGTCATGTCGTAAGTATCCTCAACTATTAGAATAAAAATATCACCTTAAATGTACTGAATTAGAGAAGAATGTGGTTTATTTTTTGAAAGATATATGCAGTGTACAAATATATTCTTATACATAATATTTTAAAATGAGAATAGGAAGTTATATATTGCACCAAATTTAATTTGTACATAGTTTAATATTCACTAGGTATTTAAATTAACAAACAATTCTTTCAATCAAATTTAGAGCATCAGAAGGCAGAACCTGTGTTAGGTTCCTTCAAAAAAAGTGTTTAATCTGTAGAATGCACGAAAGTATAATTAATAAATATTAAATCCCACCAACACAACTGAAAAATTGTTAGCATAAGTTATAATATTTCTTTTTAATGTTTTTCATCAAGTTGATGGATTCGTGTATCAAAAGCCAAAAAAAATTTTTTTTTTGAACAAATTTAGATTTTTAAACTCTTTAATGGTATTTGGAGTTACATAAAACAATTTTTGTCCTAAAAATCAAGACCTATTTAGAAAGAAAGTTAAATTAGCCTAAGGAACTAACATCCCTTCCGTTATCCTCAAGTTTTCCTCGTATATAATATTCAATTCTGGAAAATTATCACTTCTATTAAATATTATAATACATTTTTATCGTTGAATTAGTACTGTCTTGAGATTGGTTTCAACAGTCCCTCCCCAACAAAACAACCCGTGGTCTAATCTAATATGCACAAGTGAGTAGTTTAACGTTCTAAGAAGATTGTCTGGACACATAGGTTCGAAAAAATTAAATGTTCTCAATATTTTATTAATTTTCCTTTTTAATTGTTCGATATGATTTTTACAATTTATTTCTTGATCAAGAATAAACATTAGATATTTTAAGCTGTTCGTTTGTTTGAAAACATCATAGTTTATAGGACACTGAGTATTGCAAACACAATTTATTCACTTAGAGATTAATTAATTACCTATTTTATTTAGTTTATTAAGCTAAAATTAATAACAAGTCTTTTATGGACTAAACAACAATTATTTTCAGTTAATGATTTTCATTCGTTGCTTGATCTACATCATCCCAGTTACCTTTTATCTAGCATAAGGTCATATCATCTGCTAGTATGTTAGTTTACGATTAAGATCTGCAGTACTTATATTATTGATATAGATCAGAAACAGAATCGGTCCCAAGATTGACCCTTGGGGTACGCTATTATTTATATAACCTATATTACTAAACGTACTAAAATATTAAAACGTACTAAAATCACTAAATGTTAATAAGCTGTTTCTGAATATTAGATAACTTTTAAACCAAGAACATACATTTCTCTTATCCCACCATTATATGGGGTTTTAAAGAAAATCTAGAAATCAATTGTATTAAACGCTTTTTCGATATCTAGAAATATTGCACTAACCTTTCTACCCATGTTTAAGGAATTATAAACATCGTCCATGAACCTTTTTGAAGCTGCTCTTGGTGATATAAGTATTTTTACATTAAATTAGGACGTTCTTTGAAATTACTATTTTGTTACGCGCTTATTTATTTATCGGATATATTTCTTAGATACCAACATGTTATTATATTATACATATACAACAGAGTATAAAGATTGTCGTTATTACACTACACGTCATTTAATGAATGTGTCACTATACTTTACGGCATGCCGTTTTATTTGAAATCCGTTCTTTGACTGAAACTAGTGGACAGGATATTTTACAACGCTGTTTAAAAACTAGAGGGAAATTAGTTTTTAGTAGCAATAAATGGGTTTCAACACATTTGAGTTGATAAATGATCGGTGCTCATATCCCTAATAAAAGAAAATATATTTTCTAACAAATATCACATTTCCATTTCAATGAATGTCACTAAAAATAACTGATTAAAAAGTTTACTTACCTCAAGGTACAATCAGCACAAGATAAATTTTACAATTAAAGCAGTTAGCAAATAAGTAAGTTAAAATAATAAGTTTACACTTTATCTATAATTAACTATAATTGTCAATACAATATGGCTGATATTAACTCTTTGGGGACATTTTTAATTTCAACTCTCCAGCATCAAAATTTATTTATTATTTAAAATCTATTTAGAAATAAACCATATTGAAACTACAAAACTAATATCTGCTACTGGTCCTTTATAGATTTGAAGGTTTCTCTATGAGAGATTCTCTTCTATGAGCGGCTAAATTAGATAACATTCTTTATTTAGCAATAATTGGAAGCATAAATAATTGCTAAATTATTGAGACTATTTAAGCTTCATAGTACGTAAGGTGTACAGATAGAAAATAATTAGTTACATTATTTGTCATTTCATCTAAACTTAATCTGGATATATTTCAAGTTACTTGATTTGTCTAATATTTTCTCCTATAATAGTCCAGCATCAAACTTCAGCTAGTTTGTATGGACATATTGTGGTAGGAAAAATTTGTGACCGTTGTGAGGATACTGTTGATGGATTTTATAGTCAGTAAATAGCGAAATGATAGTGGTCTAAAGGATGAAGTAAGTGAAGTGATCCTACTTGTTCATAAGCATCCTCCAATGTTGTTACATTTGGCGAACTGGTAAATTACGTATATCTGGAGTCTAAGCCTAAAATAAAAGCATCGCGGATGAAATCATATCTGTTTTATTCAGCTGTTACATCATTAAATAAAATTTGTTTAGGCTTTTTAATTTAACAAACCTGATTTGGACATGTATATTATGAAGAGTGGTTTCTTCAGTTGAGAACTAATAGGGAAGTACATTTCCATTCACATTTTGCATTAGTCACGTGCTGGGGTGTTGGTATAAAATAAGGTGTGAACAAACAAAGTAAAAGATAAGAACATGGTTTGATGCTCGTAACACACTTAGGTAAGGTACCGTAAAACATATCCATTTGAGGGGTAAGCGGGAAGAATGATTTAACACTTTGGAACACAGTTTTTGGGAAATTAAAATTTTAGTTTAGAAACATATTCATGCTTAAACGTAAACCTAAATGGTTTATGTAACCAATATTTCTGAAATCACGTATTAAACTATTTAAAATTACACAGATTTAACATTTTTCTTCTTTGATTGTTATAGTTTACTCAGAAAATATGTTAATAGTTGTACTGTTTTATGGAAATAAACTATGAATCTATCATATTTAAAGAAAGCTATTAATATTTTTTTATAAATCGCTTCTTAATATTTATATAAAGTAACACAATCTTTTTTCATAATGCATTGCCTCCGGACCACTATCTAATTATATTAGAGGTTTATATTACCTTAAATTCCGTCAAGTGGCCCAAGACGTCGTCAGATGGCGACCGGTTTCGACTACTTCATGTAATCATTTTCAATCCAAAATACATAAAATATTCACTCTTAAGAGGTCATCATAAGTCTTGAAAAGTAATTTTTTTTATATCAATCTGCATAAAAATATAACCTGGCAACAGTTATTTTTTTATTATAAAAAATATTGTTTTATTATTAAAAAAATAAAAAAATTATTTTTCAAGACTTATGATGACCTCACAAGAGTGAATATTTTATGTATTTTGGTTTGAAAATGATTACATGAAGTAGTGGTAACCGGTCTCCATCTGACGACGTCTTGGGCCACTTGACGGAATTTAAGGTAATATAAACCTCTAATATAACAACACAATCTAAACAAAACTCTAGGTGTTTATTTTAAATGCTGTTATTGTCGTGTATAAATACATTTTTATTTTGTAGCATGTACTAAATTATGTAATATAATAGGTTGATTTGCTCTGGTGTACCTCAAGTTTCAACGGTGTACAGTGGTAGTAAAGGTTAAATTTGTTTATAGCCTAACAAATTTTTTAATCGAAAGGAAAGCTATAGAAATATATAAAAGAAGAAATAATTATAATAAGGATGGTAATATACGGCTTCCAAAGACATGGGAACCCATTTTAAGTAAATTGAAATAAAATGTAAGAGTCAGCCATATTGATTTTCTTCGGCCAATGACCATAATAGGATCATGCCTCGCCCATCTCCAGCATACCTGCCAAACCTGTCCCCACCCCAACACCTGTTATAAAGCTGGAAGGTCATTCGCCGTCAATCGCCGATCTCAGTCTCACAGAAACCACCGAGGATGCCACATCACAGCATGGGCGAAACGTCTGGTTATCTTGTAAATATTGCAGTTAGTAACTTGACGCGGTTGTCACCGGAGAATATAGATTCTAGTTATGATACCGGCCACTTAAGCTTAAGTTCTAAACATTTTGTAACTCAATATCCAACACGTTCTCACTACACTTACTGCAGGTATCATATCGATGATAACTGAATGAAAAAGTTGTATTCTTTTTAAAAATATTCAAGAAAATAATAAATTTATTTTGTTACCTGTTAAAATTGGACTGCAATTTTTCTTACTAAACTAAATAATGCAATACGTCTCAAATATAATGCGTTAGGCAAGTTTAAAAGTTTTCTATGCAGTAATTTATATGAAATCATCAACAAAATGATAATAATAAATTTAATAGTTCAAATAATCACCGTTATTATGGTGAAAACACAAGTATTATGAATTAGTAGTGTTCATGTGTAGCTACATTCTCAAGTATTATACTTGTCAGCAAAAGAAAAGGTCAACAATCTTAATATTAATAGTAAAATAATGATAGTCTAGGAGTTATAAATTTTCCACTGAACAAACTTTTAAGTTATACAAAATGTAAATTTTTAAGTAAAATTAGAAACAAAATATATTTTACATTTAATTTTTTATTTCTAATTGGTCTAGTTGTAAAAGTTGAATACGCAGCCAAAATATTATTTCGAACTAAAATATATATACTGTATGTAAAACTATATAATTCATGTATTATTAAGTAATTTAATAAATGAATTTGATTTCTTTATTTAAATATTAGGCATATTCCTCAGATGAGATAAATGAAAATATTTTCTTGATCTTCTCCCAGCCGATTTATAATGCTTCATTTGCGATCAAGATGACTGGAAAAGTCCGTAATGCCGTCAGCAATCGGACAAACACCCATACTATAATTTGTATGGTATTAAATTCAGTACTAAATTGTACCAAGCAGACACTGTATGATTGATTTAGTACATTGTTTACAGTTGTGTTAAAGTAGCTCCAAGTCTTAGTAACTGTTTGTTGTTGTGGTAAACAGTTGTAACTTTCCTAAGCTAGTGTAGCTCACGTAATGTAAAGAAGTAAATTGTATTACATAACTCTTGGCATAGTACAAAACATTAATGTTTCATTGCTGTAGATTAAAATTCTAATAAACTACAAATATCTTTTGCACATTATTTCATATCTTTTTGAGTTGTAAAAGTGTTGTTCCAATCTCTAATAACATTTTAAAATTAAAACTTTGCATACATAACTTAAGGCTCTCAAAAGCAACTACGAAACTAAACGAGGAGGAAAATAATCATTGAATACATATTGAACATTACAGAAAGTTCGTGTCTTAGTGTTTAAATATCGATCTCTCGTCACAGAGGTAAGCACTCAGTGTACAATAGAAACCCCCCTTAAGTGCAAGGTAATTATTCAACAGTATTATTTCATTTCAGGATGGCTCAAAACCTAGAAGGATCAACCTTTCAGACAGTCGACCAATTAAATGAACCTGGAATGGCAACACGACCTCAGAAAAAATACAGAGTGTCTGTAATTGTATTGTTTTCAATTTTACATGTAGGAGCTTTGTTTGCACTTTCCAATCTACATAAGATGAAGCTCTGGACTCTCATTTATAGTAAGAAAAACAATGTTAAGACAAATATATGACTTAGGAACATAAGGTTTGGTTATAGCTTACTTATTAATAACATTCTAAATTTTATATTATTATAGAGTGTTTATAATTTTGTTGTTTGTAGTTATGCATGTAGGAACTTGATATACACTTATCTTAAAACTACGCTACATGAATTTCTGGACCATAATTTATAGTAAGAACAACAACTTAGAGGTAAATATATTACTTAGAACTTAAGGTTTAGTGACAACTTATTTATTGATAGCATTGATTTAGGAAATTATAGTTGATATGGTGAAGTTAGGTTATAAATGATAAGGTTTCGTTATAAATTATTTATTAATAACAATTAATTGATACAATATAGTTACATGGTAAGGTTATTTCTCTGGATTTAGTTTTAATGACTCTACCACGCTCATGTATGATATCTTAGACCAGTCCTCATTCAATACTGTTTGTCGGCACTTCATACTAACGAAAATGATCTTCAAATCATTTTTAGAAATAATTTTTCTCAAATGAAATTGACAGCCATTTATACAAATATAGAGGCTGTTGATTCACCAAATCGTATGAGGTATAAAAAACGTATAAAAGTGTATAGTTAAAAAAAGTAAATCATCAATCAACGTTCTTAGTTGTGCATGAGTTAATTTTTGGATAGCATACCTCCTTTTCAAAAAGAATTTTTGAGATTCAAACACTGTATAACACGTATTTCCCAACAAACATTCATCAGATTTAAAACTGTATCATTCTTCTTACGTTATAGCCCACTAACACTCTGTTCGTTCATACCCAGTCTTCATATATAAAGACCAACATCTCGTTTATTTTGTAATATATATCTTCTTGAGGATTTCATCCATGAGCTTTCTTTCAAGTATAAAACATATTATATGGCTTGGACGTCATTGAACGTTCTTTCAATTTATACTTGTACACTAAAATTTAATGCTGCATTAAAGATATCATGAGATATGTCCTATTTGTTCCAGCTGTTACACTCATTTTCTTGGGTATGCTAGGCACCACTGCAGGAGCACACAGGCTTTGGTGCCACCGATCGTATGAGGCAACTTGGCCACTCAGACTGTTTCTGATGTGCTGTTTCACACTAGTTGGCCACGTAAGTGTCCAATGAACAAAATCCAGACAAGTTCACACTTCATGAAACATTTTACAATATGTATTGTAATGTCACTTAATTTTTATTAGTCCAATCCAGAAAATGCATATTGAGTTATAAGAAATAGTCATTAGTAATGTTGATAATGTTATTAGTTATTTACAAGAAATAGACTCATAATTCAATAGATTAAGTATATTTTAATTACTTAACTAATTCGTTCCTTAACTTAAGATTAATATTAAGCTGGGAATGGATGAATCTTCTAATCCTAAAACGATGGCTAATATCTTAGCTTAGCATTTTGCCAATGTTTATAGCAATCCTCCTGATTTTGTACCTGAATACCCTGAACGGCCTAACACTGTCTGTATGTCCTATGTCCAAATATCTAACGAAGAGGTCAGGGATAAGTTGAAGAACCTTGACACTAATAAAGGCTGTGGACCTGATGAAAGTCGTGCTTCTGTACTTTGGAACTTTAGTGAACCTCTTTCAATAATTCTCTGTGAGCTGCTTTATGAGTCTTTGTCAGGGTGGCTTTCCCCTGTCACTAAAGACCTCCTACATAACACCAATTCTTAAATCTGGGGATATCTCTGATGCCCAAAACTATAGGCCAATAACAACCCAATCTCATATTGATAACCTTGACAGATTGAATCTCATTGAAGTGCCTTGACTGATTGAAGCCACCTCTTGGAAATGTTATTATGTGTCAGCAACATGGTTTTGTTCAAGGACGGTCAACTGTTTATAACCTTCTAACTTTTGAAAACTATGTTCTTTCGTCCTTTGATCAACGACTACAAGTAGATGCAGCCTCCCTTGACTTTAGTAAGGCCTTTGATAGGTCTGCCATGATCATCTAGTGGCCATGCTTAAGGCCTATGGTATTTTTTCTAGATTCTAACATGTTAAAGTAGTAAATGGGACATTTTAACACGTTCCAAGTTAAGTGGATTTTTGTTGCTGCCTTAATTTATTTTATTTTGACGAAATTAATTATTTGAAGGAAAGTTTAGTTTCATGAGACGGGTTCAGACAAAGTAGAGAATTTTTACAGGCTAATTCACGGGGATCTGTATTGTGCCGGCCCGACTGGCCGCGCATGCGCGGCGAGGTCTCGTTTGGACTTACGCCACAGGAGGGGGGGGCACCGCGTCGCGCACTAGTTGGCAGCAGGTCTAGGCTGTCCAGCGTGGCGGCGAGGAGAAGAGTTCGTTTTTAGAGGCGAATGAGAGTCGTACTTTTCGGTGGAGATACGAAGCGACTCCCTTCGACACATTACAATTCAAGGTAGGGATCATCGATTGATCTTCCTGTCTTTGTGCATCGACCAATATACTTTCTGCATTAGTGAACTAAAGTAATTATTGAAGCAAAGTAATTTGTTAATCAAATTTAGAGCCTTTCATTTGTCATTTTAATTGCAGTATTTCCCGATGTGACCACTAATAGATTTTGCCCTGCCGCTCCCGTGGTTCGGAAGTCACGTAAAGCCGTTGGTCCCCAGGTTAAGTGTTAGAGAGGGCTCCTTAGCCCTAAACTTCGCCTGGTAAAATAAGAAAATCTTTACTTTACTTTACTTTACATTGGATACCTGAATTCCTTGCCGACGCCCGTTGGGATTCATGAATCCTTGCCGACGACCGTCGGGATAATAAGTAATTTTAAAATAACAATAACCACGTCCATCCGACAATGATGAGTCTTGCAGCTTAGGTTGAAGAGTTGGAATTTGTTTTCCAAACTCATTAGACTGAGTGGATGGTTGATTTTATTCGGTCTAATGAACGAATTTTAGAATTCTTTAAAGAGAAAAATTTTAATTTGATTTTAGTTAAGGAATCAGAATACTTTTGTTTAAGTATTTAAGGACCCTGGAGTCGCTGCGCCTATCAGGGAAACATTTAGAGATAAATGTAACTAATTAAATCGGGTGACAAAAACTATTTTGCTTACGCCCCGAATTAAACGTTACAAGATGTCTTCCTTGGATAAATAGTTACTTAAGGAATAAAGTCTTGGTAATTAAATATGGAAATTCCACATCTGCTCCTATTGAAGTCAAATATGGTGTTCTTCAGGGCTAGTTACTGAAGCCTTGTCTTTTTAACCTTTTAATCAATGATATTGGAGAGATAATTGAATCTGATTATTTACTATTTGCTGATGACATCAAAGTTTTTGCAGCAATATCTGATGGTCGTGATGGTGCTTCACTTCAG
Organism: Stictocephala bisonia; assembly: GCA_035578905.1. NCBI lineage: Eukaryota > Metazoa > Arthropoda > Insecta > Hemiptera > Membracidae > Stictocephala > Stictocephala bisonia. The sequence goes on from JAQJVL010009272.1 coordinate 15,139, forward strand.
AGTACCCTCAATAACATTGTGACTTGGTGTAACAATAACTACATGTCACTAAATTTGGCAAAATGCAATATAGTGTCATTTAATGCCACTGTATGTGTATGGGCGGGCGGGTGGGGTTACACTACCATTGTACAGGTATGGGTGGGTCACTTCCATTATATGTGTATGAGGGGCTGGGTGGGTCATTTCCACTATATGAGTATGGATGGGTGGATGGATCACTTTCACTGTACAATGATGAGTGAGTGGGTGGATCCATTGTCCACTGGACTGTTGAACAAAAACTGATTGGCATTAATTTACTGCCTTTGCGTGGTCATTCCTAATCGTATACTGCTAATAATGTTATCATACAATCCTGATTGATACAATGGGCAGATATTTTGTGACAAAAATGTTTTGTTTATCTTATGGCCAGATACTGTTGTTTGACTAATCTGTTTATAAGTACTTTTCTCGCCAGAACTGACTGACTAGGAATTGACCAGGCCCTATTTTCAATATCCTGTGCTTGTATTACAGATGATATAATTGATACCTCATCCCTTCTAGAGTATTATTATAGAGGTGTGAAACCACTACTCTAATTGATTATAGGCTTGGTGGTGTTTCACTCAACAGATGTCAATTGTTTAAAGACCTGGGAGTCTACTTAAACCCATTATTCACTCCTGAGCACCATGTGGATGAAGTATGCAAGAGGTCACTCAAACTACATATTGCTCGTGCTTCTAAGAGTGGGTTTTCGGTCCATGCCCAGAATACTCTATACAAGACCATAATTCATCCACTTCTGGAGTACGCTTCTGTTGTTTGGAAACCTTATCAGGACATATATATATATATATATATATATATATATATATATATATATATATATATATATATATATACATCACAACCACTGTTCGTGTAGGGCTGGGTGGACGGGTCTCAACCACTATACGTGTAGGGCCGGGTGGGTCACCAATAGTATTATTGCCGGCATAGGCAATAATCTTTCACCCATTCATTAATACTTTTCAAGTAACATTTGTAATGTATATTATCCTTTATGAAATGTTTTACTTAACAAATGATGCAGTATAGTAGTGAATTGAAAAGAATGAAGAAAACAACGTAAATTGCAGAGCATACAACGTAAATTTGTTAGATTAGTTGGTATTAAGATCGGCTATAATTTCCTGGACGTCCCTGTTGAACTTTTGGAGCTGGAAGAATTGAGGTTGCCTTCTCTGGCCAAAAGAAGAGACGTTGCTGATCTTACTTTCTTGTACAACTTGGTAAATGGGAAGATTGTCCTGTCCTTCTTGAGAAGATTCACTTCTGAATAACTGGGGTCACGAGGTCTATGGAGCCATTTCATCACCAGGCTGCTGGGACTGGGTAATAAAGTGCCCTCTGA
>JAQJVL010009273.1:0-16537 GCA_035578905.1 Stictocephala bisonia
CTAACTATTCATGTACAGTAGTTATCTAACCCGATTTACATCAAGATGGTCACCAACATACTTAAGACAATTTGTCATCCGTTTTCTTTCTGTCTTAACTCTAAATTTAAGACCGAAATCTTATGCACGATGTGCAGGATCGAACATGAGTAGGGAAAAGATGCCGAATATGCCGTCAAAAAAGGGGATTTCTGCGCCAAATTGACCTTTGGACCCACTTTTCTGGCCTCTGATTGGTCGAGAGCGGTCATGTGACTTTTCCAAGATGGCGGCACCCATTTCCCGCCAAATTTCCTAACCTAACCTAACCTAACCTCACTTTTCCTAACCTCAAATTTGTTTCCCGCCAAATTTCCTAACCTCAATTTTCCCTCAAATTCCCAAATTACCCTCACATTTCCCCCCAAATTACCCGATTTCCCTCACATTACCCACATTTCCCCCCAAATTCCCTCACATTACCCAATTTCCCTCACATTACCCACATTTCCCCCCAAATTACCCTCACATTACCCAATTTCCCTCACATTACCCACATTTCCCCTAAATTACCCTCACATTTCCCCCCAAATTACCCAATTTCCCTCACATTACCTACATTTCCCCCAAATTACCCTCACATTTCCCCCCAAATTACCCGATTTCCCTCACATTACCCAATTTCCCACACATTACCCACATTTCCCCCCAAATTACCCTCACATTTCCCCCAAATTACCCAATTTCCCTCACATTACCCAATTTCCCTCACATTACCCACATTTCCTACACATTACCCACTTTTCCCTCAAATTCCCACATTACCCCCCAAAGTCCCTTGTTATACTATATAAAATACACTTTTTTTGTCCAATATGGCGTCTTTTTCACTTTTTTGTCCAATATGGCGTCTTTCCCTCCCACAACAACTCACACCCCGTGGGAAAATTCCCTTCCTAAATTCCCTCATCCAAGATGGCAACCTTTATACTATATAAAATGTAAAAATATGACAACCGGATCCAATATGGCGTCTTTCCCTCCCAAAATTCCCTCATCCAATATGGTGGACTTTACACTATAATAAATGTAAAAAGATGACAACCGGATCCAATATGGCGTCTTTCCCTCCTAAAATTCCCTCCCAAAATTCCTCATCCAATATGGCGGACTTTATAATAAATGTAAAAAGATGACAACCGGATCCAAGATGGCGTCTTTCCCTTCGGGTACTTCCGGCGACCGTCGGCTACCTTCGTACGCTCTTAGCCTATGATGCACACGTCGTCTGCTGGTCGGTCGCGCATGCGCGTTGTTACTCTACTCATATATACACTACTCCATATACTCTATGTGCTCAACCCGATCGCAGCGCACCTAGCAGCATCAGCTGTTCTCAACACGATCGTAGCACTCCTAGCGGCAAAACTTAGCACATCCTTTCGGAAATATGGCGCCTTCGGAAGGGAAGTCTCCGTGGGAAAATTCCCTCCCTCAAATTCCCTCGGTATACTATACAAAATGCACTCTTAACCTTTCCCATCTCATACTATATAAAATGCAAAAGATAGTGGCCATTTACATATGTACTATATAAAATGCTTTCGTGTACTTCCGGCAACCGTCGGCTACCTTCGTACACGTCGTCTGCTGGTCTGACGCACACCCAAATGCCACGCTCTGATTGGTTACCTCCCTACTTTACAAGTAATATTTCTCACACGTACTGTTAGACTACTTATTTAATTTAATTTTTCTCAAATTTTAACAAATACACAGTTAACATACGCTCTTAGCTTTGGGTACTCATCCACGGCTTCCTACACTGTTACCTACCTATACTTATCTATCGAATCACAGATCATCCTCAAGCCCCTACTTAACACTCTAGGCAACCCGCAATACACGTTTTTAATTAATTATTTATTCAAAAATGAAGGGACAATTCTTTTTATTTAATCTGTTTATAATTTGTAATACACTGTTATCCTATCCATTTTAATAAAATTTTTCTCAAATTTTAACAAATACACAGATAACATACGCTCTTAGCTTTGGGTACTCATCCAAGACTTCCTACACTGTTACCTACCTATACTTATCTATCGAATCACAGATCATCCTCAAGCCCCTACTTAACACTCTAGGCAACCCGCAATACACGTTTTTAATTAATTATTTATTCAAAATGAAGGAGCAATTCTTTTTATTTAATCTGTTTATAATTTGTAATACACTGTTATCCTATCCATTTTAATTAATTTTTTATTTTATATTAAATACTCTGTTAACATGCGCTCTTACCTTCAACTACCATCTACTTCTGGATACCTTCGTATTAACACTGATGTTTGCTAACCTAACTTTTTCTATGTTCATTTTTTTTAACCTAACTTTTTCTATGTTCATTTGTTTTAACCTAACTTTTTCTATGTTCATTTTTTAACCTAACTTTTTCTATGTTCATTGCTTTTAAACCTAAATTTTTCTATGTTCATTGCTTTTAAACCTAAATTTTTCTATGTTCATTGTTTTTAAACCTAACTTTTTCTCGTATTTTTTTAGTAGTATAGCAGAATTTCTATGAAATTACTAGCTGATTCTTATTTTATATGTTTAGTTTGGATGTTTTCCACCAACGGCTCTCATATTTCTAGAGAAAACAGAATTTTAGGAAACACTTTAGGTCTTTAGCTATATTAAACCTATCTTACAGTGTAATAATGTTATTTTAAAACATGATTATATGAAGCAATAGTGTTTTTATGGTGGATGGGTAGTTCTCTAGGAGTTTTGTCTGTAGGATGAGTGAAGGGTGTAGGGTGTGTCCTAAGGAATTGTGTGTGCAGAGGTAGGTGGGTGGACTGTTAAGTCATGATTTTATGGTGTGTGGTATGTATGTATGGTAGGTGGTCCTTCATATGCTTTGGTAATGTGGTCAATTCGTATGTTTGGTAGGTAGATCATCCATGAATGTTGAATGTCAATCAAAGGTTTTATGTAGTGGTTAGGTGGATTATCTATCAGAGGTGTTGTGTGTAGAGTAGGCGGGTGGACTGTAAAGTCATGATTTTATGGTGTGTGGTATGTATGTATGGTAGGTGGTCCTTCATATGCTTTGGTAATGTGGTCAATTCGTATGTTTGGTAGGTATATCATCCATGAATGTTGAGTGTCAATCAAAGGTTTTATGTAATGGTTAGGTGGATTATCTATCAGAGGTGTTGTGTGTTGAGTAGGCGGGTGGACTGTTAAGTAATGATTTTATGGTGTGTGGTACGTATGTATGGTAGGTGGTCCTTCATATGCTTAGGTAATGTGGTCAATTCGTATGTTTGGTAGGTAGATCATCCATGAATGTTGAGTGTCAATCAAATTTTTTATGTAATGGTTAGGTGGATTATCTATCAGAGGTGTTGTGTGTTGAGTAGGCGGGTGGACTGTTAAGTCATGATTTTATGGTGTGTGGTACGTATGTATGGTAGGTGGTCCTTCATATGCTTTGGTAATGTGGTCAATTCGTATGTTTGGTAGGTAGATCATCCATGAATGTTGAGTGTCAATAAAAGGTTTTATGTAATGGTTAGGTGGATTATCTATCAGAGGTGTTGTGTGTTGAGTAGGCGGGTGGACTGTTAAGTCATGATTTTATGGTGTGTGGTACGTATGTATGGTAGGTAGTCCTTCATATGCTTTGGTAATGTGGTCAATTCGTATGTTTGGTAGGTAGATCATCCATGAATGTTGAGTGTCAATCAAATTTTTTATGTAATGGTTAGGTGGATTATCTATCAGAGGTGTTGTGTGTTGAGTAGGCGGGTGGACTGTTAAGTCATGATTTTATGGTGTGTGGTACGTATGTATGGTAGGTGGTCCTTCATATGCTTTGGTAATGTGGTCAATTCGTATGTTTGGTAGGTAGATCATCCATGAATGTTGAGTGTCAATCAAATTTTTTATGTAATGGTTAGGTGGATTATCTATCAGAGGTGTTGTGTGTTGAGTAGGCGGGTGGACTGTAAAGTCATGATTTTATGGTGTGTGGTACGTATGTATGGTAGGTGGTCCTTCATATGCTTTGGTAATGTGGTCAATTCGTATGTTTGGTAGGTAGATCATCCATGAATGTTGAGTGTCAATCAAAGGTTTTATGTAATGGTTAGGTGGATTATCTATCAGAGGTGTTGTGTGTTGAGTAGGCGGGTGGACTGTTAAGTCATGATTTTATGGTGTGTGGTATGTTTGTATGGTAGGTGGTCCTTCATATGCTTTGGTAATGTGGTCAATTCGTATGTTTGGTAGGTAGATCATCCATAAATGTTGAGTGTCAATCAAAGGTTTTATGTAATGGTTAGGTGGATTATCTATCAGAGGTGTTGTGTGTTGAGTAGGCGGGTGGACTGTTAAGTCATGATTTTATGGTGTGTGGTACGTATGTATGGTAGGTGGTCCTTCATATGCTTTGGTAATGTGGTCAATTCGTATGTTTGGTAGGTAGATCATCCATGAATGTTGAGTGTCAATCAAAGGTTTTATGTAATGGTTAGGTGGATTATCTATCAGAGGTGTTGTGTGTTGAGTAGGCGGGTGGACTGTTAAGTCATGATTTTATGGTGTGTGGTATGTATGTATGGTAGGTGGTCCTTCATATGCTTTGGTAATGTGGTCAATTCGTATGTTTGGTAGGTAGATCATCCATGAATGTTGAGTGTCAATCAAAGGTTTTATGTAATGGTTAGGTGGATTATCTATCAGAGGTGTTGTGTGTTGAGTAGGCGGGTGGACTGTTAAGTCATGATTTTATGGTGTGTGGTACGTATGTATGGTAGATGGTCCTTCATTTGCTTTGGTAATGTGGTCAATTCGTAAGTTTATAAAGGTTTCTATAAGAGTATTTTAAAGAGTTTTTTAATGCTTAGGACAAATATCGTTGTTATGACACTGCATATTAATGCGTTTAGGGAATTATAACATATTTTGTACACAAATATCCCTATTTATGGACATTTAAACTAAATTTTAAGGGGTTTGGAGACTACTATGTTGGTAGTTCTTGTACTGACTTAGGTCTGGTTAAGCCTGCATAGTTTATTAAAAGGTAAACTTTTGCATATTATTATGAAAAAACCTTTAATGTTATAAGCTGTTCAGGAATTAGGTATAAATTATTTCCATTAACATTTGTAAGATACTTGAAAATCTAAGGTGGAAGTCTAAATATTAAAGATGTTTAAGTGGTTAATTAATGGTTAATTGAATTAATATCTGTAGATTATTGAGTCTTTGTAGCAATGATATTTGTTTGTGATGGTCTTTAAACATTTTTGCAATTATTTTCATTAGTAATAACAAGGGGCATTCACTCATTTTATAGAAAGTCTATTAAAATAACAAACTTGAAGCCCTGAAAGATACTTAACAACTGAAAACATCAAACAAAGAAGAGATGATTCAAATACATGGTGTTTGTGGGACTATAATACCAATAATTCTTTCGTTTTGTTTAATAATAGATGAGATATGGTCGGATTCTAGGGCTATCTCTGGGGAAATGCATATAATGCTGTTTGATATCACTAAACTTGACCTCTAGGGTTAGCATGTGGTTGATATGCAGTCCGTCTGGTGCCAATTAAAATAGCAAAAAATATTGAGGTCAGCCTGTGCAGCCTGTGTTGTGCGAGAACTGAATGTACTGTCGGTGCACTGGCAATCCAATAACTAGTATATGGGTTGTGAAATGGTAGTGAATTAGTCCTTGAGTGTCGGTACAAAGGAAGGAATGTTTGTGGAGAGGAAGTGAAGGTATGTGTGCTAGTTTCGTTATGTAGGGAGGCTGATGGGTTCAGGATAGGAACGTGGATGGGAAGTGAGGTATTTGAGTCCACAGAATTGATAATAAACGTAGCCGAGAGTAAGTAATGTAACCTAGGTAAGATGTACATGCACGCAAAGGTGAGTGAAAATAGGAAATTGTTATAGTTAATGAAAGAAAATGTGAAGCTTGTGACCAATAACGGACCGATAAAGCCCGAGTTGACTTTGTAAGTACAGTTGGATAGTTCAGTTAGGCATGAGGGCTCTAGGGTAAGAGCATTAAGCTAGCGTGTTAGGTTTAGAGGATGCCAGGTTAATACGAAGGTATCCAGAAGTAGATGGTAGTTGAAGGTAAGAGCGCATGTTAACAGAGTATTTAATATAAAATAAAAAATTAATTAAAATGGATAGGATAACAGTGTATTACAAATTATAAACGGATTAAATAAAAAGAATTGCTCCTTCATTTTGAATAAATAATTAATTAAAAACGTGTATTGCGGGTTGCCTAGAGTGTTAAGTAGGGGCTTGAGGATGATCTGTGATTCGATAGATAAGTATAGGTAACAGTGTAGGAAGTCTTGGATGAGTACCCAAAGCTAAGAGCGTATGTTAACTGTGTATTTGTTAAAATTTGAGAAAAATTTAATTAAAATGGATAGGATAACAGTGTATTACAAATTATAAACAGATTAAATAAAAAGAATTGTCCCTTCATTTTTGAATAAATAATTAATTAAAAACGTGTATTGCAGGTTGCCTAGTGTGTTAAGTAGGGGCTTGAGGATGATCTGTGATTCGATAGATAAGTATAGGTAGGTAACAGTGTAGGAAGTCTTGGATGAGTACCCAAAGCTAAGAGCGTATGTTATCTGTGTATTTGTTAAAATTTGAGAAAAATTTATTAAAATGGATAGGATAACAGTGTATTACAAATTATAAACAGATTAAATAAAAAAAATTATGCCTTCATTTTTGAATAAATATTTAATTAAAAACGTGTATTGCGGGTTGCCTAGAGTGTTAAATAGGGGCTTGAGGATGATCTGTGATTCGATAGATAAGTATAGGTAGGTAACAGTGTAGGAAGCCGTGGATGAGTACCCAAAGCTAAGAGCGTATGTTAACTGTGTATTTGTTAAAATTTGAGAAAAATTAAATTAAATAAGTAGTCTAACAGTACGTGTGAGAAATATTACTTGTAAAGTAGGGAGATAACCAATCAGAGCGTGGCATTTGGGTGTGCGTCAGACCAGCAGACGACGTGTACGAAGGTAGCCGACGGTTGCCGGAAGTACACGAAAGCATTTTATATAGTACATATGTAAATGGCCACTATCTTTTGCATTTTATATAGTATGAGATGGGAAAGGTTAAGAGTGCATTTTGTATAGTATACCGAGGGAATTTGAGGGAGGGAATTTTCCCACGGGGACTTCCCTTCCGAAGGCGCCATATTTCCGAAAGGATGTGCTAAGTTTTGCCGCTAGGAGTGCTACGATCGTGTTGAGAACAGCTGATGCTGCTAGGTGCGCTGCGATCGGGTTGAGCACATAGAGTATATGGAGTAGTGTATATATGAGTAGAGTAACAACGCGCATGCGCGCCCGACCAGCAGACGACGTGTGCATCATAGGCTAAGAGCGTACGAAGGTAGCCGACGGTCGCCGGAAGTACCCGAAGGGAAAGACGCCATCTTGGATCCGGTTGTCATCTTTTTACATTTATTATAAAGTCCGCCATATTGGATGAGGAATTTTGGGAGGGAATTTTAGGAGGGAAAGACGCCATATTGGATCCGGTTGTCATCCTTTTACATTTATTATAGTGTAAAGTCCGCCATATTGGATGAGGGAATTTTGGGAGGGAAAGACGCCATATTGGATCCGGTTGTCATATTTTTACATTTTATATAGTATAAAGGTTGCCATCTTGGATGAGGGAATTTAGGAAGGGAATTTTCCCACGGGGTGTGAGGTGTTGTGGGAGGGAAAGACGCCATATTGGACAAAAAAGTGAAAAAGACACCATATTGGACAGAAAAAGTGTATTTTATATAGTATAACAAGGGACTTTGGGGGGTAATGTGGGAATTTGAGGGAAAAGTGGGTAATGTGTAGGAAATGTGGGTAATGTGAGGGAAATTGGGTAATGTGAGGGAAATTGGGTAATTTGGGGGAAATGTGAGGGTAATTAGGGGGGAAATGTGGGTAATGTGTGGGAAATTGGGTAATGTGAGGGAAATCGGGTAATTTGGGGGGAAATGTGAGGGTAATTTGGGGAAAATGTGGGTAATGTGAGGGAAATTGGGTAATTTGGGGGGAAATGTGAGGGTAATTTGGGGGAAATGTGGGTAATGTGAGGGAAATTGGGTAATGTGAGGGTAATTTGGGGGGAAATGTGGGTAATGTGAGGGAAATTGGGTAATGTGAGGGAATTTGGGGGGAAATGTGGGTAATGTGAGGGAAATCGGGTAATTTGGGGGGAAATGTGAGGGTAATTTGGGAATTTGAGGGAAAATTGAGGTTAGGAAATTTGGCGGGAAACAAATTTGAGGTTAGGAAAAGTGAGGTTAGGTTAGGTTAGGTTAGGAAATATGGCGGGAAATGGGTGCCGCCATCTTGGAAAAGTCACGTGACCGCTCTCGACCAATCAGAGGCCAGAAAAGTGGGTCCAAAGGTCAATTTGGCGCAGAAATCCCCTTTTTTGACGGCATATTCGGCATCTTTTCCCTACTAACATGAAACAAATTTAAACCCTTAATTTGAATTTACTTTAAATTTATTTCGGTCGTACAGATCATGCACTAAGCCTCATATTCTGCCTATGAATATAGTTAAATCAATTATACGACAAATTCTGTACATCGTCAGTGTGATCCCGACCTCTCTATTTTCAAGTTGCGTTACGCTATTACTGACGGAGTCGTAGTTCATATAACTAATTCATAAAGATTAATTGCAAACGACGTTCTAAATGTGAAGTTCAAATATATGTAGTTTTACTAAAAATACTTAACGAAAATACAAAAGTTCAAAATTTCTTACAGCAATTGAAAATTCAGAGCTATAATAATGTATAGACGCCCACTAACGACCACATGGCTGAGTGGAAATAAGTAACTTAGGTCCTGTGGATCCTACTTCGTCCTTGTATAAATATATGTGTAGTTCTAAATTATTATGGTATTATTGTAAAAGTATATTCAATGAGTCCATTAATGAAATCACACACCCACTCATATTTATTTAACTGTGTGTAGTTTATTAATTAAATTTGCCCTAAACTATTTATGGCAATGTATCAATTTTATAGTTCCATTTAAAACAGTTTGTGCTATTAATAGTGACCGGTGTCTGAGACACTGATGCACGTGTGTATCAAAGTCGTGTACTACAGAGAAAATAACGTGAAATATATTTATATTATGGTCATTGATATTATAAAAATAATAATTGTTATTGCTTTAATTTAGCTCTTTAATTTTTGTATTCACTAAAATAAGTAGTTATATTAAAGATAATTTTAGTGAGTAAACAATAATATGTGATATCGAACTCTTGTTTTACTAAAACCGTAATAAATCAGATAAACAATCAAATGTATTGCGTTTGTGATACGTAAGCGTTCGTGTCACTAGATACATGGGTTCTACGCGCATATTCCGGATTGGTACATTGGATATGATTCTATTTAAAAACGTAAGCTTTCAAAATACGCACCCTTGATTGAGAGTAATGTAGATAGGAATGTGGTTACGAAAAATGTATTCGGTACGTTCAAAACAAGAGTGGAAAATGGGATTTTGCATGTTCGAGATCATATGTTTGAAGTGTGAGACTTGTCGAGCACTTCAATTGGTCGAGAACATGCAAAACATTTTCACTTGAGTTTTGAACGATATTTTTCACAACGCTGCTGAATAAAAATGTTGGAATATTAACTTTTTATTTAATTAGGAACATTTTAGGAACATTTTATAAAATCAGCTCTACTATTTTTAATGCACATTTAAATTAATTTTACAGTTGTTCAGCTGTTTTCGTTAAGTTTTTATAACCATCGAAACGTTATATTTCCCACAGCTGTCTATTGTTGACAGTCGAAAGTAACATTGTAAACAAAATGTCGTAAATGTCAAAAGTCGAAAATTTTCGAACGTAAACAATGTTACTTTCGACTGTCAACAATAGACAGCTGTGGGAAAGATGACGTTTCGCTGGTTATAAACACTTAACGAAAACAGCTCAACTCATGGTAGTGTTGTGAACAAATATTTTCATGAATTTCATTCCTACACAATGCAAATTTAATTTTGTTCCCATCTGCCGAATCATAGTAAAAGAAAAATTTTTTTCAGTAATCATTAAATTTATTTACACTTAATTAAATTTTTCACTCATTATTTATTTCTTGAATCATATTTTGTCAATACAAATTAAAGACAGATGAACCAAGGATGAAGTTTTCGCTGACCCTATTGTAAATAGAAGTAAATAATCAAGACCGAAACCTCATATTATAGGGAAAACATGATACCGAAGGCTGGAGCAAGGCACGAAATATGAGATAATAGTGCAAAATAAGGAGGTTTTAAATGTGATTTCTCACTCCTATTTCAAAATAATATTTTTAAACTATATAATAATATTAATTCTTTAGTATTTTTTTATACTTTCATAAAAATATATTCCACTCTCGAAGAATAGTTTTTTATATTTAGATTAATTTTAAAATCGAGTATGGAAACTATTCACGTACTTCGCGTAATAGTAGTACAGTAAGAGATATTCTTAGTTCTACTTTAACTGATTGTCACTTGTCAAACACTGAACCACCACCAGCTGGCTCCAAAGTCAACAATTACAGAACCACCTTCGTGACAAGGTAATTCTGCCCCATTACTTATAAACTCCGTTCATAACAAGATTAAAAGTTGCTGATGAAGGCCATGACTGATTGCTTCGACGATATAATTTAACCAGGCTAAGTTTTAACTAGAATTGTTATATTCCAATTATACTCAAATGAATTTAAAATAACAATTAATTACTTTTACAGTGACACAATAAGTAATCATATCCAACTACATTTCTGGATTGTTGTTTAAATTAATTTTAAAGTTAGCCTACTATTCGTATGATCTTGAATAATGTATAATGAAATTAATCAAATAAATCATTAACTATTACATAAAACATTACTGCTACATTAAAAAAAGGCAAAACATTTGTCTTGCGTTTTTACAAATATACTGCCATGAGCTATTTCACCAGAAACTGATCCGCAGATGTCAAATTATCACTTCTCATTCATAAGTTTACCATTGCACACAATGTATTTTTAAAATTAGCTATACAAAACATATATACAATCGTCAACATAGTGTACAAAACTTGGTATTCTATAATGTTGAATATCTTTGGCATTATTTTTACCAAAAGTGTTTTGTTTATTCTAAATGTACCTTGTTGTTTACATGACTAAGTCATGTATGACTTGCCCCACGTGATAGTCGGCTGATGTACTTGTAACTACAGTGGCGTTGCAGTGCCATGTGTTCATGTATGACTTGCCCCACGTGATAGTCGGCTGATGTACTTGTAACTACAGTGGCGTTGCAGTGCCATGTGTTCATGTATGACTTGCCCCACGTGATAGTCGGCTGATGTACTTGTAACTACAGTGGCGTTGCAGTGCCATGTGTTCATGTATGACTTGCCCCACGTTATAGTCGGCTGATGTACTTGTAACTACAGTGGCGTTGCAGTGCCATGTGTCCATGTATGACTTGTCCCACGTGATAGTCGGCTGATGTACTTGTAACTACAGTGGCGTTGCAGTGCCATGTGTTCATGTATGACTTGCCCCACGTGATAGTCGGCTGATGTACTTGTAACTACAGTGGCGTTGCAGTGCCATTTGTCCATGTAAGACTTGCCCCACGTGATAGTCGGCTGATGTACTTGTAACTACAGTGGCGTTGCAGTGCCATGTGTTCATGTATGACTTGCCCCACGTGATAGTCGGCTGATGTACTTGTAACTACAGTGGCGTTGCAGTGCCATGTGTTCATGTATGACTTGCCCCACGTGATAGTCGGCTGATGTACTTGTAACTACAGTGGCGTTGCAGTGCCATGTGTTCATGTATGACTTGCCCCACGTTATAGTCGGCTGATGTACTTGTAACTACAGTGGCGTTGCAGTGCCATGTGTCCATGTATGACTTGTCCCACGTGATAGTCGGCTGATGTACTTGTAACTACAGTGGCGTTGCAGTGCCATGTGTTCATGTATGACTTGCCCCACGTGATAGTCGGCTGATGTACTTGTAACTACAGTGGCGTTGCAGTGCCATGTGTTCATGTATGACTTGCCCCACGTGATAGTCGGCTGATGTACTTGTAACTACAGTGGCGTTGCAGTGCCATGTGTCCATGTATGACTTGCCCCACGTGATAGTCGGCTGATGTACTTGTAACTACAGTGGCGTTGCAGTGCCATGTGTTCATGTATGACTTGCCCCACGTGATAGTCGGCTGATGTACTTGTAACTACAGTTGCGTTGCAGTGCCATGTGTTCATGTATGACTTGCCCCACGTGATAGTCGGCTGATGTACTTGTAACTACAGTTGCGTTGCAGTGCCATGTGTTCATGTATGACTTGCCCCACGTGATAGTCGGCTGATGTACTTGTAACTACAGTGGCGTTGCAGTGCCATGTGTCCATGTATGACTTGTCCCACGTGATAGTCGGCTGATGTACTTGTAACTACAGTGGCGTTGCAGTGCCATGTGTCCATGTATGACTTGTCCCACGTGATAGTCGGCTGATGTACTTGTAACTACAGTGGCGTTGCAGTGCCATGTGTTCATGTATGACTTGCCCCACGTGATAGTCGGCTGATGTACTTGTAACTACAGTTGCGTTGCAGTGCCATGTGTTCATGTATGACTTGCCCCACGTGATAGTCGGCTGATGTACTTGTAACTACAGTTGCGTTGCAGTGCCATGTGTTCATGTATGACTTGCCCCACGTGATAGTCGGCTGATGTACTTGTAACTACAGTGGCGTTGCAGTGCCATGTGTCCATGTATGACTTGTCCCTAATTACAATCAATAATCGATAGCATTGCATCCTACTAGTTATTAGAAAGTACTAATCAAAAAGTTCGCATACGCAGTTAGCTTATTTTATTTTAACTATATTATGTGTTAGGCTACAGTTCGTATTTGACTACTATATAAACACAAAGACTATAATCATGAAATAAGTGTATTTGAATTATTCCGGATATTTCTTGTGTAAATAAATTAACTCTATACATATGAGTGATTTACCTCTCATTGCCTCATCATGAGATTTCTCACAACTGGACGCCCAATTTCCTTGGCATTTTCGGGAAAGTAGATTTTGAATCATAGAGACACTCAAATAAAAAGGATTCTTCAAAATTCGATTCCTTAAGCTTATAAGAAATAGTACCTCCAGAGAATCCTCTCCCGAGGGTTGATGAACGCAGAGAAGAGGCCCGTTGTACCCACTGGCATCACCAAGGCCAAGGTGACACGCGTGCGAGTGGTGGGTACATAAATAAATCAATAGATCAATTTATTAATATTTGGAACTTGATTTAGAATTTTTTTGTGATGATTGTTTTAGGAGTAAAACTGAAGTTAAATTCGAATGTCTCCTTTCACGAAATATTTAAAACCATTACTTTTTAGTAACGCATTTGTAGAAAAATTCAATTGTAAAATAATAAGTACGCGTTCATTACATAACTCAAGTTGTATATGAATAGGCATGGAATAAAACGTAATGGGGCAAGAAGAGTATCCAACGAGTTTCGGAGGGAGTTCGGCTAGACATCTGTTACTTGAACTAAGTAGTTGTTATTATTATTGTATTATTTGTTTGTTTATTAGTCAATTATTTTAACTAACATTAAGTAGTGGTAAATAACTATAATATAGGTGTCAAAAGTTGCCTACGTGCCTTACATTTGCCGTCAAACATTGCCTACGTGCCTTACAGTTGCTGTCAAACATTGTCTACGTGCCTTAAAGTTGCTGTCAAACATTGCCTACGTGCCTTACAGTTGCTAATTTGCATTATGTGCGTTGGAAGCAGCCTAACTGAAAAACTGTAATTTTGAGTAGCCTTGGAAGGTCAGTGAAATGGGAAAGGGAAGGTAAAGTTACCTGATTCCAAGCGTATTTAAACTGTAAGCCTCCAAAAATGTTATATCTAATGTAATGGGCAGAGCCACTTAACTGTCTGCCTTGACGAGGTTCACGGAAATTAATTCATGACTCCCTTTGATTATCACAAACCAATTCTACAGAAGTAAATTAAGAATTCATTACACACTATATTAACTGTTTGCTCTATAGTATAAAGGACATTTTTAACAATTATATCTTAAAAATAATATCACTCACATTGTAAAGTTAATTAAAATAAAATAAAAGCATTCCTAACAAGTAAAAATTTACCTTGTATGTTACTTTTATTGTTCATGAAAGTTATTTTACTTAAATTATTCTATTTAAAACAGTTTATATAAACAAATAACAGCAGTCAAAAATGCTGAATGTGTATTTAAAAGGGGGAACAGTCATAGAATCAAAATAGAGGAACATGAACTTGACTCTCTTTTAACTGTTGAGGAAATATTTAGCTGGGGTAATATTCTTTAAGTATCCAACATTTAAAGAATAACAGCTCAATTTCTATTTTACACTAAATTTAATTTTATATTATAAACGATGGTGTGGCAATTTATACAACTTTATTATGTTCAATTTTACGAAATGATTTTTAAAAAATTCTAACTATCGTAGACAAAGCCACGATAAACAATATAATTTATGTTGGTTAACGTGTTACTACATCAGTATTGCTGTATTGAAATCATTAATACAGGGCTTAACGATAACGAGTCTCCGAAATGCCCTAATGACTTCTACCCTTGCCGTTATTGGCCCCTTAAGTACCTCACAATGTCCAGGTGACGTCATTACCAAGTACACTTAGAGTGCCCATGTACATCAATATTGCTATACTCAGTAATTAAGGTTTATTCTCTCCTTTGTAAAAAATGAAAACAACAAATGCCCTTCTTAAAAACGCACAATCTCAAAATACTAAAAAATATGGTTATAACAAAACGCCAAACTGTGCTACCATATTCGTTATCTAATGATATAAATGATAGTGCTCCAATTGTTGTATTGCTCAAGCTCACCTCACCCGTTGGTTAGCCATTGCTATCTTGAGTAGCACAAGTAATATGTCCAAAGTAATTTAAGAGTGTGTTGTTTGATCACCTGATTCAGTGTCCTCGACTGTTGCAAATTATGAATCCTACCCTCAGCAACAGGTTAATTAAAGTTTGCATGGGCCACAGGGAAAGTTATTTTGGGAATCTGAATGATGAATTGTCACAAGGATCTGTTCTTGCTTCTATTTTATTCAATGAATACACTGCCCTCATTCCCGCCGCACAGTCCAAAAAAGTCAAATATACTGGTGATATTGCTCTCAACACGAGGAATTTTCAAAAGCAGAAATAACACTTTTAATGATATTGACCCACCCATATACGTACATTGGTATTGGCCTACCCACCCACACAACGTACAGATGTAAGATGATGAGTGTAATATTGAGGATTTTAATTTCTTTACCATTTCTTAACGTGTAATATAAGAAAATATCAGATCCTGATCGTCCGCATAGGAGTGAATAGAACAACATAATAATTCGTCTTTCAGATCTGCAGTATAGATAAAGAAAAGTACTGGTTCTAGGCAGAAGTGGTTAAGTGATAGAATCAGGTTAAGTGGTAGAAGGGACTTTTTAGTCCCAACTTCGCTGATTAAATAAAGACGTTTTTCATTTCATTTCAACTTTCTTCAGGAACACCAACAGATCTATGAAGGCCAGAAGAAAACTATCCGTTAACATTTGTTCTTAGAGTCCTCCCAAGCAAGTAAGATGAAGACCAACCAACAGAAATATCGTCAACACTGTAAAACCTACCAACAATAAATCAAAGTTTATTGACTCAAAAACCTGCCAATAGTCCAATGCTGTCATCACACATATCAAACTCCTTGTCCATGGCACCCAATAATTCGTCATTCACATTGAGAAGCGCTGAGCAGAAACTTAAAACCTTGCCTTAATCCCAACCGAGTCTCTGGTAATAATCTTTCTGAATTTAATTAAGAAACTACATGTTCAGTGACAGCATTTTCCCAAATATTTTAAATAACTGGAAGAATAGATATAGGGTGAAACTGAGAGCTTGAAGTTGGATTCTGTGTTTTAGGAAGGGAAACAACAACACAACCCTTCAAGCTGAGGGAAACTTACCAGTTGATAAAGAAATTTTAGTAAGTTGAGCTATGACACCAATACAATGAAGACTAAAGCATTAACTATTCTAATAAAAATTCTATAAACGCCAAATTCCGTGCTAGTAATGTCATTCATGAACTACCCTTCTTTCATGAATAGAAAAGAAAGTAAAATGACCATTTACAGCATGGTGTAACAATAAATAATAATTGGTGTTATAATAAAGTAACTTTTCAATGCTTACATTCATACCTGAGACTTTGTGGTAAAGTTTATGTTCAACTCATCAGCTATTTAAGTCGCGCCAACTAAGTCCCCCTCTGGGTCGGCCGCTCTAGCCAAATTCCATACTATGTCTAAGGGTGTG
>JAQJVL010009274.1:0-16508 GCA_035578905.1 Stictocephala bisonia
ATTTTTTGCTAATTTATTGATAATAACTTTGAAATAAATTAATATTTACTTCTTTATGTCCAGACAAATGCAATACAAGCTGCAAGATAGATTTGTTTAACGCAAAATACTGATAGTTAAAATAATTATTGGAATCAAGTTTCATTTTGTGTGTTTGACCTTATTCAATAAATTATCTTAACTCTGTTATCAAGGTCAAAGGGGAACTTGTTATCTGAATAAACAAGCCATTGTGTGTATAAAACAAAACAATATTGATATGAATATTTTAAAATAGTTATCCATGAATATAAAACCATCTCAAACAGGATAAGTGCAAGGTGGTGTTCTGAAAAGAGTAAAGGTCTATGTGCTGATAGAGACCTTACTCAGCGTTTGAACAGCCAACCCACTCAGTCGTTAACAAGATGTGGTTGCAGCTGCTAGTTTCTTTCATTACTGTTGCAAGAGGTACAAATCTTCTTAGATTGAACATGTGCATTGTTGCCTGTCCATTTTATCTTAGTAGTATTGTTTTCTGTTTTTTTTTTTTTTTTTTTTTTGTAATTTGGTTCTTTTGTTAATTATTGACCCTTCCCTGCTAAGTAACTTTTCAATATTTTGTATTTCAATAACTTTTTCTATGTTCAATAGTGGAATTTATTTGTAATGCCACCAACTAGTCTGTAGAATCAGTCTTACTATTAAGTTCAAAATTGATGATTTTTGGTTTTTCTTTTCCTTGGGCTCATCTAACGTTTTATCAGTGGCTGGGTTACAGCACTGCGCTAAATGTTATTTAGTTTTATAAAAATATAAATTATTTTTAAGTATTATGTATATGTGCATTGGCGTAGTAGATCAGTGTTTCCCAACCAGTGGTACTCAAGAACATTTCTGACTGATTGAACATTTTTCAAACCACAAAATATTAAAGGGAAATATTTTGTCAAAGAGAATTATCGTGTGTACAGTGGCCTCAGTTTAAATTTTATCAAATTCTTTTCAGCGAGCAAAGCGAGTTCATAGATTCAACTGGTGGTACGATAAAACACAGAAAAGCCTTGGGTGGTACTAAAAGGTTGCAAACCAATAGCGTAGATAATATTTCAGCAGTACAGGGGGAGGGGCAATGCATGTCAAGGGCCCACCTAGGATAGTGAAAAAATTAGTAAAAATGTATTTTTACAACGTTTTTATATTTCTTAAAGAAATACTTTTACTATAATGTCCCTGAAAGTGGTTTTGTATGGGTTAAATGAACTCGCGGGAAAGTCTTGAGATATTCCTTACAATTCATTGTGTAAGGTACAAAAATGTTTGTGAACACCTTCTTTAGGTTGTCTCTCATTTCCATTCCATAGACCATTAGAGTTCAATGTTAGTCAAGTTCTGTGGACTTGTGCAAATTAGTGGATCGTGTCGGTAACTTTTTATCTACTTTTGTGAATAACATAATTAGCCTATTTTTTAACATGACTGAAACTGACAGTTTAAATAACAATATTAATATTGATAACTCGATAGTGTCAACAAATTTATATTTAAAATTAAGATAAACATCAAATAAAAATTACAGCAACTGTCTGCCTGAGGCTTTATTTTTCCTCCTCAATTCTCACTTTCCCTTCTCTATTTATCTCTTTGTCAAAATAACTGTCCAAAAACACTACTCAACTTCGCAAACTGCACATTACCAATCTTAGGCGAGTTGTTTTCTTCACGTAAATTTGAGTACTAAAATCAATATTATTCTTATTTAGTACATATAATCAATAATAATAATAACATTCATTTCCTTAAAAATATATGCATCAGCAAATCATAAAATGTAATAATTATATAGTTTATAAATAAAATTAAAATAAGTAATTACATTTTACATAAAGCTAAATTTGAAATATGTTATATTTACAAACATGCATAATATACGCTCCTGCCCAGTTCATTCCTAGGTCTGAGTGTTCACTAGCGTCATAGCTCCCCCTCATAAACCTCAGCCCACACAGCTCTTCTTCCTTCACATCCCTTCTCATATCATCAATCCATCTACTTATTTCCGATTTTCCTCCATTGATCCTCTCTCTCCTAGTTTTCTTATATTTTCTGTTCTCTCCCATTTTCTCAACAGACCCATGCACACCTGATTTTTGATTTTCAGTTCTTCTTTTCAGGATTTCCTCCTCAGGATTTTTTTTAAACACAATGGGTATAGTTGCACTTTTAAATTTTTTTAGGTTTAAAATAAACTAGGTATTATTTTATTAAATTATATTGATTTTAGCAATGTAACAAATTCATTCATTCATAACTAAGACATCAATCGTCAAGATATGGACGAATATGTGGGGGGAATGAGTGTAGATGAACGAGTGTAGACGTTGTTACTAATTAAGGTCAACTGTTCCTTAGAAAGAGCTATTTATCAATAGCCAGGGCAACTAAGAGACCTACAACTTAACATGGAATCCGAACCATGTAGTGTTGGTCTGATTTTCAGCTAACTGACAAGCCTAACACTGTTCTCTTCCCTACACAACATATGAACCTTGGTTAACATGGATACCCCAGACTTATCTACTAGTATCCACATCGATGGCAACCAATGAGCGGACGCAGTATCAGCAGTATTAGGAGGGCAGAGCACAGAACCTATACAAACATTTTTGTGTCCTGTAGTTGCCTGCATAAATGCTAGATTGTATCTCTGATTTACAGTTTTATGAAAGTAATGTTTTGTATTTTACCAAATTTAAAAGAAAATTAATGTTTTTTAGGTGAAATATTTGATGTTACAACCATCTATGATCTCAGTTCAAAGGATAACTATGGAGGTGAGTTGATGGTACTTTTACCTGTAAATGTTATTTGTGAAAGTTTGTCACATTACTCATTAGACCACAGTGCTTTCACCTATAAATGTTATTTGTGAAAGTTTGTCACATTACTCATCATACTACAGTGCTTTTACTTGTAAATGTTATTTGTGAAAGTTTGTCACATTACTCATTAGACCACAGTGCTTTCACCTATAAATGTTATTTGGCAAAGTTTGTCATATTATTCATCAGACTACAGTGCTTTTATGTATTAATGTTATTTGTGAAAGTTCGCTATTTTATCTTCACCGGGTAAGGTATTCAAGATTATACTATACAACAGATTGCTTAATCATATTAAAAAATTCATTACTTCATTTCAACATGGGTTTTATCCCGGTCGATCAATTAACTCTAATTTTTAAAATGTTTGTCAATTCTATATTAGTGACTACAAATGGACTTTGCATAGTCTAATCATTCACTTACCATTCACTTGAAAGTTTTCATTGTCTATCAACTAACATTAAAGTAAAGCATTCAAAGACATAAAGAACATCTTTAGTCAAATGAAATGAAATGAAAAATGTCTTTATTCATATTACAAGAGGCGAAGTTAGGGCTGCAAAGCCCTCTCTACAACTTAACCTCATCATATGTGATAAGATATTATTTCAAATATAAATAACAATATACAAGGTAATGAAAAATAGAAATTACAATGTAGGAAGTAAAACATATAAAGTAAAAAATGTGAAAAATTATATTTAAACTTAAAAATAATTTGACTATCTCAAACAAAACTACAGTTATTCATTACATTTATTCAAAACTACATTCATTCAGCACAATCACTCATTACGGCCACTACCAAGCCACAGCGCCACCAGCCACTACTCCCATGAGGCCCGCAGCAGAAAACACCTCACCTCCGCCCCAAACCAAGTGCGCTTATCGATGGATCTGATATTATCAGGCAGAGCATTCCACAGCCTGCACGCGGATACAATGAATGATTTGTTGAAAGTGGTGGTGCGGTGAACTGGAATAGCTAACATTGACTCACCACGCCTGGTTCTACAGCACACTGACTTGTGACAGATAAACAAACTGCTCTTACAGATAATTAGGAATTTGGTTTGGAAGAATATTATACAAAAAATCAGTATGTGTTGGAGAATGTTTAACTTTAAGATGGATAGTTGGTAGAAAAATGGAGTAACATGATCCCTTCACCTCAGGTTACTGCCATGTTTGGTCCAAACAATGGGGCCAAAGAGCCCAATAATATTGTTTGGGTTTTGGCCTCATTGAGCTTCAAAGCCATGCTTGACAGCCCAATTTGTGATAGACTGGATGTCACAGTTAATGTTAGTTACGGCAGTAGGCAAGTCTTTTAGAGTGAAGTGAGTATAGATTTGTAGGTCATCAGGGTATAAGTGGAATTTGCAGAAAGTGATAACAGTAGTAACATCGTTAATGTAAAGTAAGAATAAGAGTGGCCCAAGCACAGAACCTGGGACACACCTCTAGTCACCAATTCCCAGTCAGATTCTCTGTTGTTTGCTTTTACACTTGTTAATAGCAGAGAGGACATCATCAATAATTTTAAGAAGGGCAGTGGCAGTACTGAATCTTGAATGGAATCCGGATTGAAAATTGGACAATAATCCAGCACTCTCCATAAATGATGACATCTGACGGTGGACTAACCATTCGAGGCACTTTGACAATGCTGGCAAGATACTGATAGGTCTGAAATCTGAAGCAACTTGAGGTGACGAAACTTTTTGTAGAGGGCTCACAATGGCAGATTTTCACTCAGACGGAAAAGTAGATGTAGTTAAGGATTTATTGAAAATAGCTGTAAGTACAGTCAGTATGGCTGGAGGTAAAAGTTTGAGAAGTTTAATAGGGATTTTATCAGTTCCAACTGCGCTGCTAGGCATCCTCATCACAGCATCAAGCACATCAGCCTCAATCACCGGAGTGAAGAAGAACTGGTGGCAAGGGCAGCAAAGAGGAGAGGCATTCAGCTCACTGACAAAGTCACGGGCTCTGGACTGATCGATTGAAATGTTAGTGAAATATTTGTTTATGACATTAAGATCAACGGAAACAGGTTTAACAATATTGGTTTTACCAATGCCTAGCTCCCTGACCTAAGACCACAAGCCTTTAGTACATATAGCACCAGAGAAAGATCTATAATAGAATCATATTTTGGCATTTCGAAATTGTTGCTGAGTCTTATTCCTCAGTCTTTTATATCCTGCCCAATTGTCAGATGACTTAGTTCTTTTAGTCCTACGAACTAAGTCAGATGTTATTAGGATTCTCCATAAAACTTGTATGGAAACTAACAGCTTAATTGAATTTCTGGCCCATGGGGGCAAAATAAAGGAAAATTTATGGACTCTGACTCCCGCAGTGAGTTGAACCAGATTGTCTGCAGGACAACATAGAAACAGGCAGACAGCCGCTGACAGATTCTCTGCATGACAACATAGCAACAGACAGACAGCCACTGACAGATTGCGATACTTTATAATTTAGTGAAAAATACAGACCTACATTTTTGTTTGATTGAAAGATAATGTAACTTATTTACTACATTAATACCTTGTTACTGTATTCTATGCTTCTTCATACTTTTAATCTGATTGTTTAAGTGAAAGTTAAGAATTTTTGTTATTTTTGTTTTTCAGATGTAACAGGACGTGTTCATGTTCGAACAAATGCCCTGGGTTTACCAATAGCAAATGGAAAATTGAAACGCTTAGACACAGGTAAGTCTTTCATTCATCTATATAAAGTATAGCAATGTGTATTCTAAAAGAGAAATATTTAAAGTAATTAGTTTAAATCAGTAGTGTAACTAGGTTTAAGGCACCCTGAAGCAGCTCTGTTCTGAGGCATCAGCCCCTCTTCTCTTTTCACGCAAAAGTTCAAGAGTTTTTCATCATATAATGGCCGATTAACACGTTGACTGTCATGTGGGCCACCGGTGGCTCACACAAAGATTTTCGCTCACGCCATGTGGGCCACCGGTGGCCCTTACTAGATTTCAGCCTGACGCCACAGCTGTTTTTACGGTAAAGTTCAATTTTCATTATTTTGAGTTCTATGTTCCATGTGACCGGAAATGACCCCCTGAATACTGTAATAGCTGACATATACTTTTTGCCGCCATTTCGTGAAGTTATCATTGAGGTACACCGGTGCCCCACGTGGGGGGGGGGGGGCAAAACTTGACATATGCCAGATGATATTATGTTTCAGCTGTTTTGTTGTGTTCTTTATATTTCTTCAGCTGTTTTGTTGGCATCCTTGGATATTTACCCATGATATTGACATTAATTATATCAAGCCTCATATCATACACAATTCTAAACATATTATTATAATTATTACAACGATATAATATCATTATCAAATGTGGTGTAAAACTACAGTGGTATTGATAAACTCGCTCAACCATACACGTACAGTGCTATTGACACATCCACCCAACCATACACGTACAGTGATATTGATCCATCCACCCTCCCATATACATATAGTGGTACTGACCCACCCATATACATACAGTGGTATTGACCCACTCACCCACCCATACACGTACAGTGGTCCTGACCTACCCCCTCATACATGTACAGTGGTACTGACCTACCCCCATACACTTACAGTGGTATTGACCCACCCACCCACCCATACCCGTACAGTGGTACTGACCCACCCATACACATACAGTGGTACTGACCCACCCACCCACCCATACACGTACAGTGGTATTGACTTCTACACCACCTTTCTAAGAATCTCAGGGCAGACTGGAGAATGTCCGACACTGTGCTGGCAAACTTGTCGCATCACCCACCCATCCACCTATACACTTACAGTGGTATTGACCCACCCGCCCACCCATACACGCACAGTAGTATTGACCCACCCGCCCACTTCCTCTGTAGGTGTATGGGTGGGCGGGTGGGTCATTACCACTATTTTTTTGGCTCAGATACAAACTACCTCTATACGTGTAAAGGTGGGCGAGTGGGTCATTACCTCTGTACGTGTTTGGGTAGGCGAGTGAGTCATTACCACTGTACGTATATGGGTGGGCGGGTGCGTTATTACCTCTATACGTGTATGGGTGGGCGGGTGGGTTATTACCACTGTACGTGTATATGCGGGCGGGCGGGACAATAGCACTGTACATATAATCATTGCTTGTACATTGTATTTACAAGAAGTACCAAGTCTATAGAGATCAGATAGGTCAAGTTGCTGAACTTCATTAAGATGCTGAGGAATTTCCAAAGGTGAGTTCATGTTGATAAAAAGCAACATGCCGACACAATCACTCAGTAATTGATCAACATCAATTGAACTTGTTCTCTGTGTTATTATAATTTATTAATTGGAATTACAAATAATAGATGATTGAGAGTGCATTAAAAAACAATACAAACGTAGAACTGTTAGAGCGGCTATATTTTTGTACACTACCTATTTACTGTACATGTATGGGTCAATACGGTGGGTCAATACCACCGTATTTGTATGGTGGATGGGTGGATCTAAACCACTAGACGTGTATGAGTGGGTGGGCGGGATAATAGCACTGTATGTGTATGGGTGGGTGGGCGTATCAATACCACTGGATTGATCAAAAACACTCTCTCGTACTCCTAATGGACGTTATGTTGTCGGACTTCCTTTCAAAAATGAAAATGTTCAACTTGGAAGGTCTAAACCAATTGCTGGTGACGGTTCTTATTATCATGCACTGGTAAGCTTTTGAGGTTAGGTGTTTAGTAAGCGACTTGGATTCTTTTTGTGATTCTAAATTGTTCATCATATTTGTTTATGATGGATGACGATCAGTTTCCCGACTTTGTAAATGGAATATTGGATGAGCCTGCGTCCAATGAACCAATACATTAGCAGATCTTAAGGAGACGATAGTGAACTATTGGATAGTATTTGTAATGTTTCAAGTGATTTGTTTGCGAGTCATGACTCGGATATGGACCCAGACTATTTTCCCTCTGATAGTGATGAAAGTGAGACTATCAACGACCAACAGCCACTAGCCAACAATCCTCATCCTGATGGACTACAACAGGTAAACCAGAATAGACCTAATAGTCCTAACTTAGTTGTTCAAGGACTAAGGGGTGATTTAGATAATGCTTGGGATCATACTAATATAAATGATTTATTGCATTTTCAATTCAGTGAGGTGCCCCTAATTCTTCAAGAATACGAGATATAGTTGAAGGGGCCACCCTCTTTCAAATATTCAATAAAAATTTTATTGATGGTGAATTTTTTTCAAAATTGCAGAACATACTAATGTATATATGCACAACAGCTTATTTAATCGTCCCAACCTTCTGATAAATCTCATTTGAAAGCCTGGTTACCTACAGAAAAAAAAGAGATTAAAGTTTTTTTTTTGAAATTTTGATTTGGAAGGGGTTGTTCCCATGCCAAGTATTGATTGCTATTGGAGTTAAAAAGTTATGGATAAAAATGATTTTTGCAAAAATATGTTTAGGAATAGATTTGAATTGCTGTTGCGAACACTCCATTTTTCTAACATTGAAACAGCATCCGTTCAAACTGAACAAAATAAAAAATGTACTTGATTATTTGAACAACAAATTTATGTTTGCTCTAACCCCTCAAAAAGAAGTCTGCATCGATGAGAGTTTGATTCCATTTCGTGGGAGAGTAGGCTTTAGGCAGTACATCCCAAACAAAAAAGCCGATATGGAATTAAAGTTTTTAAACTGTGTACTGAAAAAGGATATACTTGGGCCTTTCAGGTACGTAAAAGCAAAACCGAAGGAAGGCAGTTTGGTGCTGAAACAATAGTTATGGAACTAATGGCTCCACTTCTAGATACTGGAAGAACACTCTATGTGGACAATTGATACAGCAGCATCCATTTAGCCGAAAGTCTTCTTGATTGATCTATCCACTTAGTAAGGGCACTAAGAAAAGACCGCAAAGGTAGTCCTCCTTCTGTTAGCAAAGCAAAATTGAGGAAGGGGGAAGTGATGGCCGAGCAAAGTGACAGCAAAATCGTCGTAATAAAGTGGAAAGACCAACGTGACGTAATGATGATTACAACAATTCACTATGAAGAATGTGAAGAAGTACAACAAAGTCGTGGTGTCATTCAGAACCAAAGTGTATTGTTCAGTACAATAAGGCTAAGTCCTATACCGACCTTTCTCAATTAGCTTCTTACTCAAGCCCACTTCGTCGGACTCTGAAATGGTAAAAATAATTATATTTGAACTGATCCTAAATACAGCTGTAATTAATTCACTGTACTTATATAACCTAGTGAATCAGAAAAAGATGTCAGCGACAAGTTTCAGAGAGGAGCTTGCTATTTCCCTTGTGAAATCAAGAGAGAATGAAGACGAAGAACCTGCAGGACAGCGAACACCAAAACATAAACTTTGTGAGATTGAAGGACCTAATCGTTTAGCCCGTAGACAATGCAGTAAATGTTACAAGATTGCTGTAAAACTCAGGGGCGTCAGGTTGCGCAAAACAGTTGTAAAAGGATGACTACTAAGTGCAATGTTTGCATTCTCTTTTTTTGTATAACTTGCTTCAATGAAGCCCACAAGGGACCATTTGTTTAATTTTTATCTTTACTGTGCTTTATTACATTTTATATATCATTGGTTTTTATTTCAACATTCATCATATTTTTATATTTCAACTACAGTGTATCTTTATATTTCAACCCTTTTTATCTTATGTATAAAATGTTTGTAATAATATTGTATGTAAAATAAATAACATTTTATAAATATTATATTTTATCATCCCAATAACTATAGAGATTATAAACTTGGTTTTTTTTTTAAATGTATAAAAATGTATTTAGGATTGCTTTATTTAAAAACCAGAGGACTCTTTTGTAGCGCATTTTATGAGCTTTCAGAATATATCATCAAAAATTATGTAATACTAAATATGGCACTAAAATTTGTGTTTGATTGATAAAAGTCGCTGGGGCCACCGGTGGTCCACATGGCGCACAGCGGCACGTATGACATGGGCTAGCGGTGGCCCTCATGGCATCAGGCGGACATACAGTTTTACAATGACAGCGTCAGAATGACACAACAAATTATCTACGCCTGCAGTCAATGTGTTAATAAATATATAAAAATAGACGAAAACCTTTCTGGCAAGAGAATTAAATTATAAAATTAATTTAATATGTATGTTTATATAATATATCGTGATATAATATTTTTAATTCTTTTAAAAAGTTATAAATTAAAATTTTACTGTACGGTTTTAAATTATTTTCTTAGTTCAATTTTGAATTAATCACCTCATTGACACAAATTTTAATTAAGTTGAAACTGCAGTGTATTCAGGAAATTTCTGGAAACCCCAAGAGAGGGAAAATAGTCTGGGGGACACGGTCATCTCCCGAAGACCACAAATTTGTATATATTGCTTTTATTATTTACTTTGGACACTTAAACAATAATCAGTAAACATAAGTTATGCCTCTTTCAATACATACTCAGCATAACGTTGTGCATCAGTGGAGGATATGGATTTTGATTGCAGGCCCATTGGAGTTATGTTTTGAAGTAAATATAAATTACGGCGTTTTGGTGGAAATTTTAGCGTCACTATTATTATTAGCTAGGCATTAAACATTTGGCACCCATGCTGCGTGTTCTGTCATTTTATTTAACCAAAAGAATAACAAAATATAAAATTTCATCTATAACACTTGTAAATATCAAAATTGTGCACATAAGCGCTTTGAACTGCAAGCAAAGTTTTACTTATGGGTCGATTTTTTATAAATCGTTGGCCGTTCAAAGCAAGATTTAATAGAATGTTTATTTCAGATTCATAAACAAATATTGCACAGGTATGTTTTCTGTATACTTTACAATTTTAAATTAAAAACATTACATTTGACTTACTCTTTAAATTTACAATTGTTTGTGCATTGTTACTGTTTTTATACAAGCTAGAGACACAATTAACCGTACACACTGGCTGCACTTGTAAAATATCCAACCAAACAGTTTTTGAAAAGCTAATTTTGATCCCTAGTTTTTTAAAAGAGCCTAAATGTTGAGCTGGATTTATTGAACTACACGCTGTGTCATAAACTGATGGTCAAAACTTTTGATTAATAAGAAACTGAATGATTTAATTTTATGTTCGGCTAATTTTGTACAATAACAAGGTAATGAATCTCCTTGACGTGCTTGACACTTCACATTCAGCACCAGTTTTCTCAAATAACAACATAAATATTTGTAAATCACTGTTCCTTATTCAGTAAATATAAATTTTATATAGTACATACTCTGATAGGACTTTGTAATTAATTGTAAGCAGGAGATTAGGGGAGGCGGTGGCCGAGCGGTCTAAGGCGTCAGGACTTTGAGCTTGGGTTAGAGATAGCGCTGGTTCGAATTCGGCCTAGACTGTAAATATTTATCAGTAATCACCTTCTAATGTACTGGTTCGCTCCCTTACTCTGTCTGAATAAGTTCCTCGCACAGATCAATAGTCTATGAGGAATGGGTAGAGTAAGGTTAAGAAGGACAGCCTCTTCTTTTTATTAAATAGAAATAGATTAGTTGCAATAAATTTTTCTGTCAGCTATTAAAAAGGATCAAATTCAATTGTACGTCATTTTGATTTCTCTAGTGGTAATCAATTTTATATTTTTTTTCATAAATGTAATTTATTTATTTATTTATTTATTTTTGTGAATGCTACATAACAGCAATGCCAATTACAATGTAGCATTAATTATTATACATCTAACAATACATGCAGCAGAGTAAGAATTCTTGATAAAGTTCTTCGATCAGTCCAGCACAAAACATTTCCAATTTAAACCATAATACACGATTCATAAGACAATTATAAACATACATACATATATATATATATAAACAATATAACTTAGGCTATAAAAAATATGTACACTAAATACGCTTAACATGCAAATGAGCATCCCGTAATAGTACAAATAAACGAGTGACAGTATCAGTTAACCAGTTGATAATATGCACAACAATAAAAATTCAACCAACATAAATAAAATTTATAAAAAAAAAACTTAACAAAATATAATATAATATTAATGTAATAACGAATTATATAACTAAAACATTATGCAAACTCTCAATTTTAATGGAATGGTGAAATAAATCTATTGAGGGAGAGTAAATGTTATACAGCCTGGACATAAGATTGATAGGGGAGTAATAACCTAAGTTGGTACGTGAGTACCGCGGAGTGAGCAGGAAGGAGCAGCGAGAGTTGTGCCGAGGCACAGTGAAGTCCAGCTGAGACAACAGGCGGCTGTCGTCCAGCTCGCCGCGCGCCAGTTTCTGCAGGTACATCAGTACACACACGTCTCGTCTTTTGGAAAGGCTCACTAATTCAAAAACATTTAATAATTGGCTATAAGGTATAAAAGTGGCGGGAATTCTAAATGATTTAAAATACAAAAATCTTTAAAATTTGTTTTG
The DNA here is from genome assembly GCA_035578905.1 of Stictocephala bisonia. NCBI lineage: Eukaryota > Metazoa > Arthropoda > Insecta > Hemiptera > Membracidae > Stictocephala > Stictocephala bisonia. The sequence goes on from JAQJVL010009274.1 coordinate 12,356, forward strand.
AACATTTTCAATCATATCAGAGAGATAATTAACGTGTGGATACCATATTATTGACCCGTACTCTAATTTTGACCTTACCAACGAAAAGAATAAAAGCTTGAGTGAGTTCGGCTTTGTCAAAAAAAATCCCGTTCTTCTAATAAAACCCATAATGGATAAGCTGATTTACAAATGGCTATAACATGCTCTACAAATGAAAATTTTGAATCAAATATAATTCCCAAATCTTTAAAACTTGTCTTTAATGATAACTGTTCACCGCCAATAGAGTAATTAAAACGAATAGTATTTCTCTCAGTTTTCTTAGTAAACGTCATTACAGTACATTTTTTAACATTAAATTTTAAATTTTTTGTGCTCCATGTGAACAGCGAATGTAAATCCTCTTGCAATAGGTGGCAATCTAACAAACTTCTAATTTTTTTGAATATTTTTATATCATCGGCATATAACAAAATTAAACTGTTCTTTACACATTTAATGATATCATTAATAAATATTAGAAACAGTACGGGACCAAGGTTTGAGCCCTGAGGTACGCCTGACTCAACAATAAATTTTTTGGACAAAAACCCCTCAAAAAAAACATATTGTTTCCTTCTGTACAAGTAAGAAGCAAACAATTTAAGAGTGTTTTCAGTTAGACCAAAAAGGTTTAACTTACTCAGAAGGGCTAATGCAGTGACTTTATCGAAAGCCTTGGCAAAATCGGTATATACTACATCAATTTGGGCGTTATTGTCTATAGCTGACATACAGTACTGAGTGAAATTTAGAAGATTGGAGTTTATTGACCTGTTAGGGAAAAAACCATGCTGGAATTCACTAATATGACTCTTTACGTGGAAAAATAATCTATTGTAAATAACCGATTCGAATACTTTAGCAGGCGAGGATAAAAGAGCAATGGGTTGGTAGTTTTTTATGTCCTTTTTAGAACCTTTTTTCGGTACTGGTACCACTTTGGTGATTTTCCACACGTCTGGAAAAATGTTATTTTTTACAGATAAATTAAAAAGATAATGTAACGGCGTAACAAAACACTCAGCGCAAACTTTAAAGATGTAAGGCGGTACCTCGTCAGGCCCCATTGATCTCTTAGGCCTCAGTTTCTTTAATCCATTTAACACCTCTTGCTTAGTTATTCCATTCAGAGTTAAAGAAGAAGCATTGTCCATGACAGGTGAAGCGCGCGCCTGCTGCCACAGCTCGTCCAGGCTGAGATTACAACTTTCGTAAACAGAGCTAAAATATGTAGCCATGGCCTCCGATATCGCCGCTCCCCCCTCCACCTCCCTATCGTCCAGGTGCATTGTTGACGGGTTCTTATCAGCTGCCCTCAAACGTTTTATTGCACCCCAGAATGACCTTGGATTACTGTTTACTTCACACTCAACTGTTTTTATGTGATTCTCATATTCTAATTTAATTAGATTTTTTGTGTTTTTATGTAAATCATTGTACTCGTTTAAAAGATGAGGCATGTTGAATTTTTTATATTTTCGTCGACACCTTTCTTTCTTACTTATTAATTTTTTAAGTTCCACAGAAAACCAAGGAGGGTATTTTGACTTACGCTGTTGGGATTTTGGAACATGTAAGTCGAGTGCTGAGTATAATTTGTTATAAAAACACTGAATTGCAAAATTTAAATCTGATATACATAGCAATTCATTCCAATCAGTATATTGCAGTTCATTATAAAGGGAATGGAAATCGGCTTTGTAAAAATTATATGAATTTGAACTGTTTTGCTTACAAACATTTTCTCTTATTTTGTGGGGCAATTCCAAGGTCATTGCAGGGTGATACCTATCAATAACAACCAAAGGGTGTGTTTCCTCAGATATAGTTAAGGCCGAAATATCCGACAAGACCAAATCCAGCGTACGTCCTAGGACATTTAACTCATTATTTTTCAAAGACAACCCATACAACTCATTAAAAAATAATAAATGCTTACATATATCATTTCCCTTGGATAAGTCAAAATCAGTTCCTGTTATGTGTAAATTAAAATCCCCCAAAATAAGTAAATGTTCATTCTTAAATTTATATATGTCTAATTTATCAAAAAAGGTTTTTTAGGCATGCAATGGAGAATTCGGAGCGAAATAAACAACACATAATAAACAAGAGAAACCCGTTGAAAGAGTTACTTTGATCCAAATATTTTCATCTGTCTCGATGTTAAACAATTGAATGGCTTTAAACTTATTTTTGACAGCAACCAAAACACCCCCACCCCTCCCCATTCCAGTAAGCCTCTGATCTCTATCTTTCCTGAATATTGTATATTCCTGACTGAATAATTCTGAATTACAAACAGAGGAATTTAACCATGTTTCTGTTAATGTTACTATGTCGTAGTCATTTTCTAATAACGCTAAACGAAAGTTGCTAGTTTTAGTCCTTAAACCTCTAACATTTTGATAATAAATACTAACGCCTATCATGTGTTTTTAATTTAATATAATTAATATAAATAGTAGACTAATAACGAAAAATATAGATCTCAAATTATCAACATGCTATATACTATAAATATAAATATATATACTATAAATATAAAAACAACAACCAATAAATATTATGAAAAATTTAACAATAAATATATTAGAGGCAAAAAAAAAAAACATGAACCATAATCAAGATAAGACATAAATACCTTAAACTTAATAACCAAAGGTGATACATTTTATTGAAGTTTGTCCAAATCAGCCCTCTCCGAGATGAGTACTGCCCTTCCACCTTCCTGCTTCTTGACAAACACCTTCCCCGAGCTGGTTATCCAGGCGAACTTGTAATTGTTCTTCTCCTTGAAGGCGCGAGTCTCCGCCCACAGGATCCGCGTCTCCCGGGTCAGCGACAGGTTGACGTAGACCTTGTTCTCGCTCTGGAACCCCAATTCAGTTGCCGAGAAGCCGTTCTTCACCCTCGATCTCCTTCGTAGCTCCTCCATGTCTAGGCAACGACAAAGCTTAACGATGATTCCCTTCGGCGCCTCAAGGTTGTTTTTATTTTTTGACAGGCGATGTACTGCGTCAATCATTTGTTCAGTAAGATTAAAACTCAACACACGAGCTACGTTTTTGACGACTTCCATAATATTTTCACCGTTCGTCTCAGGTACGCCCACAATCTCCAGACAGTTACTACGAGCGTATTGCTCGTCCGCCCGTATCGCCCTTTGTAAATCACTCAATTTTTTCTTTAGGCTAATATTTTCGGACGTTAAACTATCAATAGCCTCCTCGTTGACTTTTATTTGCTTTCGGTTGCTTTTAGATAAATCAGTACAGTCTTTAAGGGGAGATGTACGTCCCCTACCCTGTCCATGTTAATTGAATATATATAAATGACCCATTATCTCAGAAAGTATATGAGATACACAGTTGAAATTTTTACTATATACTAATAACATTATCTTGTGCATATCCTACTAAATTAATGGATTTAAAAAATTAAACAACTGAATTACAACATTTTTAAAATTATTATTTTTTATTTACATTTTATTTTTAATAAATATTTTTTAATATTTGTCTCTATAGAGTTATCTATACAAAAATAGCAGGGATTTAGTAGTTGCATCAGTAGAACATGTGGTAAAAATATCACTTCTGTAACTTTATTACATTCTGAGATAATGGGGCATTTGTGAAAAAAAATGTGTTTTCGGGGAGACTAAAAACAAAACACGTATGTAAAAATCAGATAAAAACTTACACTTTATTGAAATTTTAAAACATTCCGGCCTGGTAATCTTGTCCCTTTTCGTTCTCAGTATCTATAAGATTCTTCCTCATCCTTGACCTCTTCCTGGATAGCTTAGAACGTTCTGTACATGCTAGATCGGCTTTCATAACTCGGGATTTATCCGCATCAGTGATATTTTGAGCGCAGTTTTTCCCAACCCTGAGTCCTAGTTCTTCTAGCACTTGTAATCTTGCTTTATAAATAAAAGTATAAAAGTAAATCTGTTTCCACAGAAACTTCGCTTCTTCCACAACTTTTTAGACCTAGTCATTTCACCGAACAAAATGCGATCAAAACAAAACAAAACTTTATTACAATTCACGAACAGAAAGATTATTGACACAAGATTACTAACCAAGCAAAAGCATTTGACACAAATGTAAACAATAAACAG